>CM070662.1:5943447-6241386 GCA_036346575.1 Dendrocalamus sinicus | reverse complement strand
TATCGGAAGCAATGGCCTCGCCATGAGACTAATGCAAGAATAGCAAGTGAGGAGAAGGAAGAAGGAGGAGGAGGAGGCCATATGCTCTTCCACCGATGCCGTCTGCTTGTTAGCCGGATGTGTTTAATATCTCTGTAGTCCTGCTGGTTTGGCCATGGTTGGGGGATGCATATGGATGTATATATATCTTGCCTGCAGCGACTGCAGGGTGAGTTTAATTATGAACAAGTCAAGAAGTCTACTATTTATTTGATTTGACTCAGTTTTGTGTAGACAACTCTCCCAACAATGAAGTGACCAAGTAAAGGTTACGCAATGTATTTAATGAAAAGAAAAGTAGTTTGATCATTTTTATGTGATGTTCGTCATGCATGACATTGACTGTTGAGGAGCAGCAAGATATCTGAGGCGACGAAGATATTTCGAGCTTATATGGTTTCTGCCACCAAAATTGGATTAGCGCACATTTCGTCGCCAATAAGAAATCAAGATGGCGATCCGATGGAGGGCACGAGGATATTGGCGTTGTGCGTTGCGCCGCGGTAAGTGAGTCTCGTGGTTGCAGGTCGGGGCAGCCGCCGTTCTCCTCTCGGGAGGTTCGACGTCCCAGCACAACGACTCAATAGAGGTTGCCGGCCATGGGACAAAAACAAGGGTGGAAAGGACTCTTCCCAAACCAGTTATCCTGCTACATTGACACTAGGAGATTTCCTTTTGCCAAAATTGATGAAGAAAGGCTTCGCCTTCCATTCCGCGATCCAAGTAGTGCGCGTATTCTTCGTGCGGATCCGAAAATCGCTGATCCGGTTTCTCGGTGGTTCGGGAATTCAAACGAAGTCAACAAGAATGCGCCACAAGTTGGATCGTTAGTTTCGTGGACCCAATATCTTCATGGGCTGCCCTGTAATCTGGTCATGTTTTCTGAGACACGTGACTTTCGTGATAGCCACGCCAAACCTCTCAGAGACCGCCGCACTTACGCACAAGTCCGCGGCGCGGCGGGCTGGCGCGTGGCGGTGGCGGCGTGGCGGCGGTGGTCTAAGGCAACGATTCTTCGTGGTCGTCCGTGCTTGCTCGTGGTAGTCGACCTTCCAGCCGTTTTCGCCAGGGGCGGACGCCGCGCGGATTACTATGGCGCCGGGCAAGCTGCGGCAAGCGCAAGTTCTTCATGCTCGTCCGAGTGGTGAATTTAGTGCCAATCAGGTCACTCGTGGTGAGGCGGGCCGCATTTTGCCCAAGAAGCCATCAAGAAGCCAAAGGAGTTGGGAAGGTTACAGTAGGCAAGTTGGGAAGCATAAGGGAGAGATCATTATCGCTGATTCTATTCCAAAGAAGAAGAAGAAGTTTGTGTTGTGTTGCGAGATCTGCGAGGAGGAACACTTTACTTCTCATTGTCCACTCCCTGCATGGCCCAAAACCAGCAGCCACATTCAATGGCCTTGTTCTGGCGATGGTCTTGGTTTTTCCAAATTCTTACAGCCTCGCTGCAAAGGCTCCTAAAAGACTTCAGCTACGGCATTGATCAAGATTGTGGAGGTTCTGTCTCTGGCTGAATTGTAAGAAAGGAACTTGCTAGGGCTATTCTCATCAAGTGGGATTGGGTGGTTCGGGAGCATGGCACTAATGCATATATTGTGCCATTCCCATGTCAGTGGAGCTCCGCAATGAATGATTAGTATGCGCGCCTCCGAACTGATAATAATGAGGGTGTTATGCTTTTGAGGAATGGAACAATGAGATTAACCAAACAGAAATTGCAAAGGGTTTGGGTGCAGTCTACGTGTACCTTATGAAATCAGTCATTTCTCCCTCTTTGGGCATTGGGAACCATCCTTGGTGCTACCATGAAAGTGGACATGAGATCAATGAGGAAAACAGGGTGGTCCGCTTAATGGTGGCGGTTCTCGATGCTAATTGTATCCCCGATGATGCCGATATAGTGGTCGATGATAACTTATATGGAATTTTTTCAAAGTTGATCAAGTAGTTGCAAATAAGTGGGATCCGAGATGAATTTGATGAGGATGATGATCTTGATCGTGGGGATAAGGATAAGTATAAAGAGAATGACCAAGAGATGGAGGAGGCCCAATTTAATAACTTTGGTTCTGTTCTTCAATTTTTCCAACCTCAGCAACTAATCGAAAGAGGTGGCAAGTCTGACTCAAGCTCCAACAGATCTTCGATTCATCCGAGCAACGACTTGTGGGGAAGGTTACGATGGGGCAGATTGATGGCTTGCATGAGGAAATCGGATTCAATATTTCGTAACAAGCGCACATGATGAAGGCTCAATAAATATAAGCAAATCGGTGTCTGCTGCATCTTTGAGAATGAGTTTGTCCTCGAGATTACTACTTCACGTCACATACAAAATCAGGCTTTGAGGTGGATGCTATTGAAAGTGGAACCGATATTGTTTCCGGGTCAATTTTGTCTATCTTGCAGCCGGTGCTGCCATGGAGACATTTTTTCGCTTTTATGTCACGCACTTACACTTGGATGCTAGCAGTCGGTGTTGGAGAAAATGCGATCGATGGCCACAACAATTGATCAATATACAATTGATGCTTCCGGATTTCAGCAGCGGTTGTGCGTTGGGCACGCAAGGTTTTATTGAGGACAGTTGCTTCGAATTGGTGGGTGATTTTGACTCCATACATAATACAAAATCCTCTTCCATGAGTCCAAATTACCATGAATTACCGTCACATTGCTACAATTTTTGTCTAAGAAGAACGGTATCAAAGCCAATATTTCTAATGTGGCTATGGCAAATGCCCTCCAACTCTTGGCGTCGGTTACTGGAATTGATGAAATCAAGTCAATTGAATCTAAGGAGCGAAAAGCCAGCAAGAGGACAGCAGCTATGGGGGATCTCAATATTTTGGAGAAGGCTAAGAATTTCGTGGCCAAAAGAATTCTCTGGATCAAGGTACTTGCATATCCTTCCCTCTTTACTTGATTCCACTTGTTGTTTCTAGAATTCAGAACCTAGGTGTTTCCCTTGGACACGATAATAGTACCATTTTATCTTCTGTTACCACTCTAAAAATATAGAGATAGATAGGTTAAAGATGTCACTAAATATAATCCTAGTTGCAGCAAGTCTCCCTCTCCTACAATTAACTTTGGATGAGGGTGAAGCGGGACCTCTTTGATGCACATCTCAACCACATTTGTGGGGAGTCCGATGACAGTGTGCAAGAGGACAAACTTGACCTTATTTGTGTGAGCTTTTAGCTACACATCGCGAAAAAGACCTTTTCTAGAAACAATAATAAAAGGGGATCGATTCCCACAAAACCATTAACACCATCTAAGCTTTGTCTCAAATGAAAGGAGTTTTCTGGAATAGCAGAGGTCTCTGCTGACTTGGCTAAACACCGTATTTAGAAGATATGGTTAAAGAGGAGCATATTGATTTTATCGCTCTGATGGAGACGGGTCGGGATCATTTCCCAGATGCGCTTCTTAAAAAATTTTGTGGTGGCAAAGAATTTATTTGGCACTGCATGGCACCACATGGTCGTTCTGGGGGCATTCTCCTTGGGGTGGACCTAATGGTATTTGACATTGGATCTATTGATGAAGGTGATTTTATGTTAAATTCACACTTCGTAATAAACAAGATGGTTTTAAATGGGCTTTGTTTGCAGTATATGGTCCTGCACAACAACAGAAAAAGAAAATTTCTTAGCTGAAATGGCTCATGCGTTTGTAGTAATGAGTCTTTACCCTATTTGATTGGAGGTGATTTCAATATTATGCGCTGCCCGAAGATAAAAACAACGATAACTTTGATACAAAATGGCCAAATATTTTTAACATGGTCATCCAATCTCTAGATCTCAGGGAAATAGAGATGTCGGGTCGACATTATACATGGGCGAGTAGTAGGGATGACCCAACATATGAAAAATTAGATAGGGTCTTGGTTAGTCTTGAATGGGAAGTGAAATTTCCTCTAACCACAGTACTAGCCAAGGATAGAAGTAATTCGAGATCACACACCTTTGTTAGTGAACAGGCGCCTCTTCTTATAATAGATATCAACCTCTGTTTAAATTTGAACAAGGTTGGCTGTTGAGAGATGGTTTCTATGATTTGGTTGCTGATGTATGGCAATTAGAAAATAAAGGAATTTCAGCTATACAGAAATGGCAAAATAAGATAAGATCCCTCAGGCAATTTTTAAGAGGGTGGGCCAAAAATACAGCTGGTCACAACAAAAAAGAAAAGAAACAGCTAGTTTCAATGATAGATGAGCTAGATAAAAAGGCGAAAAATGCTCTCGAGATCGGAAATAAATTTGAAACGCTACCTCAATGAGCGATTAGTTCATTTGCTGAGAAGAAGAACTGAAATGGTATGCAAGAGCTAAAGCAAAACACCTCTGGATGGTGATAATAACACACAATATTTCCATTTGGTTGCTAATGGGAAATTTAGGAAGCAGCGAATCTTCAAATTAGAACAAGAAGATGGAGTAATAGAGGGTGATGCTCAATTAAAAGCATATATCACAAATTACTACAAGGGGCTTTTTGGACCACCAGAGGAAAATAACTTCAGTATGGTGGAAAACCAAAACCACGATATAACCCAGATCACAGAAGAAGAAAATAATATCCTCGTATCCCGTTTACGGAGAAGGAGATAAAGAGGCAAGATGTTTCAAATGGAACATAATAAATCGCGAGGACTGATGGGTTTCCAGCGAGAGTTTTTTCAAGTGTTTTGGGAGATTATCAAAAGTGACCTTATGGCCCTCTTCAATGACTTCTATGAAGCGCCTTCCTTGCATAGTCTAAATTTTGGAGTAATAACACTCCTCCCAAAAATAAAGGAGGCAACAAAGATACAACAATATAGACCCATTTGTTTGCTCAATGTGAGCTTTAAGATTTTTACCAAAGTAGCCACAAATAGACTCATGGGAGTGGCTAGTAAAGTAGTAAGACCGTCTCAACAGCTTTTATGCTGTGTCGAAATATCATGGAAGGGGTTGTCATTTTACATGAAACCATCCATGAACTACATAGCAAAAAACTGGATGGGGTGATTCTTAAGATAGACTTTGAAAAGGCCTATGATAAGGTAAAATGGTCTTTTCTCCAGCAAACCCTACGTATGAAGGGTTTTAGTCCTAAATGGTGCAGGTGGATTGAAAAGTATGTATTGGGAGGTAGTGTTGGCATCAAGATAAATGATGATATAGGACACTACTTCCAAACAAAAAAAGGACTTAGGCAAGGTGATCCTTTGTCACCTATTCTTTTCAATATAGTAGCTGACATGCTCTCAATATTAATTAAGCGGGCAAAGGATGATGGGCAATTTAAAGGAATCATTCCTCACCTTGTGGATGATGGATTGTCTATCTTGCAATATGCAGATGATACAATCCTTTTTATGGAACATGATTTTGAGCAGGCTAAGAATATGAAGTTACTGCTCTGTGTTTTTGAACAATTATCAGGTTTAAAAATTAATTTCCATAAAAGCGAGATTTTTTGTTTTGGGCAGGCCAAACAGTTCGAACAAGATTATACTAACCTGTTTGGCTGTGATTTAGGCATGTTCCCTTTTAGGTACTTAGGAATTCCAATGCACCACCGAAAGCTTCGAAATTTGGAGTGGGGTGGTATAGAAGAAAGATTTAAAAGGAAACTTAGTACTTGGAAGGCTAAGCATTTATCCTTTGGGGTAGACCGGTGTTGTTGAATTCGGTTCTCAGTGGTCTTCCAATGTTCATGTTGTCTTTCTTTGAAATTCAAAAGGTGTTCTTAAAAGATGAATTTCTACTAGGTCAAGGGTTTTTGGCAAGGCAATAATGAAAAACAAAAGTATCACCTTGCCAAATGGAACGTCCTTTGTCGTCCAAAAGATCAAGGTGGGTTGGGAATACCTGACCTTTGGATCAAAAATAAATGTCTTCTAAGCAAATGGCTTTTTAAATTGTTGAACGAAGATGGAACTTGGCAAAACTTGCTCAGAAATAAATATTTGAGTTCAAAATGCCTTACTCAGGTTCAATTTAAACCTGGGGATTCGCAGTTTTGGAAAGGTTTGCTACGGATCAGGGAGGATTTCCTGGGATGTGGGTCTTTCAAAATTAGAGATGGCTCCCAAACTAGATTCTGGGAAGACACTTGGGTAGGATCTTCACCCCTAAAAGCTCAATTTCCCAGCCTTTACAACATAGCCAATAATCCTCATGTAACTATGGAGACGGTCATGAATCAAGAGCCTATTAATGTCTCTTTTCGCAGAGCTTTAACTGAGGATAAATTGACGGCTTGGCTTAACCTAGTAGCTAAAATAGTTAATGTTCAACTTTCAAATGAGAGGGATGTTTTTCACTGGGATTTACATAATCATGGTCAATTCTCCTGTACGGTCTATGTATGCGTACTTGATTAACCAAGGTACCCTTTTCATTTATAAATTCATTTGAAATTGAAGCTCCTCTTAAGATAAAAATCTTCCTTTGGTATCTCCAAAGAGGTGTTATCTTAACAAAGGACAATTTAGCTAAGAGGAGATGGTGGCGACCAAAAATGTTGTTTCGTGGATCATAATGAAACCATAAAGCATCTTTTTTGATTGCTGCCATGCTAAAATTATTTGGAATATTGTTCAAATTGCTATTGGGTTAACCCCACCTAGATCTATTTCTCACATGCTTGGAGGTGGCTCACGGGCATTGGAAGGGAGGATAAAAACAAATTTTTGTGGGGAAGCTGCTATAATTTGGGCAATTTGGTGTACCAGTAATGACATTGTCTTTGAGCAAAAACAAAATATTTCTTTTATGCGAGGCTATTTTCAGAGGAGCATATTGGTTGCGGTTCGAAAAAGCCACAGCAGCGTGAAGATAAAAGGGAGGTGTTTAGATTGGCAAGCAAAGCGTTGGAGGTTATCGCTTTACATGTGTTTGCCAATAATGGGTGGCAAAGTAATAATAGACTTTGCATATGATTTTCTTTTACTTCATGACAATCTTTTTCTTTTTGGTAGCTAATAAGCAATAAGTTTATGTGATAACGTTGTAAGTCTTGGCGTGTGCGGTTGCAGAGGCGGAATTTTCCATTATCTAAAAAAATGCATGACATTGATGCATGGTTAGTTGCGTGGGGAGTAAAACTTCGGCGGCGTCCCATATAACTAAGCCTAAACAACAATCGCTCGTTGTCTTCCTTCTTCGATGCCTAATATAACATCGAAGTAATGTCATCCGTCATTAAATATCACATCAAATCGCTTTGAAGTACCTAGTCACCATCCTATAGTGATGGCGAGTCAAAAGCCAATCGCTTTGAAGTACACGGTCACCATCCTATAGTGATGGCGAGTCAAAAGCCAATTCAATTACTCATTGCCCCATATATGACAACGTCGAGTTAGTTAGCTAGCACACATATTAAAAGGAAAAACATAACGAAACTTCCTAAAGTTGATCGGTTCGGATAGCATATTACTAGTTCTTGTGGTTACAACCAAATAGCAAAGGAATGAGGCTACAGGAAGACTGTGAAGAGACTGCCCGATGTTGCTTTATGGGCTGAGACCATGCCTGATGTTGCTTGGCCCCCTCTGTCCCTTGACCCAGAAAAAGCGCTACGATGCAATTCTGCGCTAAAATCGCTCCTAGTGAGCCTGCGTGGAAACCACGGGAGGTGCGAAGCGATCGTGGCGATGGCATTTGTTGGGCGCACGTAGCGGTAGTTGGCTTTTTAGCTTTTGGGAGGTGAGGCATCGCGCCAGTCATGAGGTGGCGGTTGCCTCCTTGACTACTATGCCCACCTTAGTGGTCTTGACAAGGTTGAGCGCACTAGACCCCGAGGCTCATTTGGTCGTGGCTGTGGTTGGTTTCTTGGGTTGTGCGTGGTGAGGCGTTGCGCTTGACCGGCAGTGCTTGTCCCTCGATTCCTACTCACCCGGCCAAGCATTAAGCACTCTTCTTTGTGCCCCTTTTAAGCACACGCGCATGCGCAGCAGTTCCGATATTTGCCACCTAATTTTTCCCTTGTTCTTATGCCATGCGCATTGTCTTGCTATTGTAGCTCTCTGCCATCGCTCTCTCTTCTTCTCTTCCAGCTTGTTGCATGTTACGCCTTGACATGGTGCGTGCGTAGTGACCACTGCGATCATGGCTCAACATCAGCCCCCTCCACCGACCGGTTTGGTTGGGATGCGTGTGGAGGTGGGCTGGCGGAAGCTATGGAAGGCATCGAGGAAATCACAGCATGTATGTAAACACTGGGGCCATCGATTGTGTTAGAGGAGCTAATACGGTTCCTAGTGCGCAATGGCAAGATTGCATCCCATGACATTGTGCGCTTGCAGGCGGTGAGTGGTTGAGCCTCATCCGCGGGGAGGTGAGACCATTATGTTTGTGGTGTATTTTGATGCTGGGCTCTGTATCCCAGCGACACGGTTCATCGGAGACCTGCTGCAGTTATACGGGCTAGAGCTCCAACAGCTGACTCTAAATGCCATCACCCGCTAGTAGTGTACTCCTAGGCCACCGCGCGGAGGGCAACCAACCCCATGGTGGTCTTCACGTCTCTTCATGACGCCAATGCCAACCGAAGTGGATCAGTCTGGGCCAAATTTCCAATCTGGGTAGGTTAGCCTATAGCTCTATAATCTATCCTTGCAGGATTTCCCTGCCAACTTGACCCACTTGAAGTGGGAGTCTCACTAGATGGAGCGTTGGTTCTACCACAAGATTGAGCACGATAGTAGTCTTCGCTTTACTAGATGCCTCATTGACTTCATCCAGACCCCTTTCGTGGTATTGGACCGAGACGATAAGGCACGGCTTTAGAGACTCCGCGCGATTGCCCTCCAATTGAACATGCGGGACTCTGCCAAAGAGTACTACATGCTCCGCCTATCGCCTCTGGCTCACCGATGGGAGGTGTGAATAGGCTCACCTCGATTGGATGGTGTCCGCCCCTCACTAACGGCTCTAGAGAGGCCTACGAGTCATGGTGAGTTTTTGTGCTCCCAGCGATGCCTTGTAGGCAAGCATATCTCTCGCACCAGCTAACCCATTGTGTTTGCACCGCTACCGTTGGCAAAGGTGGAGCGTGTCACATGCATGTTCATGGGGCCGTACATCCTCAAGGTGCATGGCCTTCGGGTTGCGCCGACCACGAGGTTCCTCACATCAGCTGCGTGCGATGCCACAGGCCTTGATGTGCTGAGTGCCCATGCCAACCCCAAGTGGTGGTCGCGGGCACGGTGCGAGTGGCCATGAGGGTGAAGGCACCATCAGTGGTGTGGGTGCAGGCGAGCTGTGGGGTTCCTCCTCGACTACCGTGGTCGTACCTCTCTCCTCGGCCCCCTTGATCTCACAAGGTCAGAGGCCCACCTAAGCGGGCTTGATGAGTCCAATGACTCCGGCGGAAGAGGGAGTGGCAAGGTAGAGGAGGGTGGTGGCAAAGGTGATGATAACAACGATGATAGTGGTGGCGAGGATGATGTGCACATCCTCGTCGCTAAGCCGCCATGGCGAAGGGTCATGAAGCGCCCCTGAAGCAGGGCATCATGCAAACTTGGGTGAGTACCTAGCTTCTAGCATGGCTGACCTAGTAGACCCCATAGAAGCTGAGGGCATGGGTGGTGGTGGCCTTGCCAGCATCTGTCGGGACCCCGATTTCGAACCTGACCCTCTGTATTACGCACTAGTCCCGGATCAAAGCTAGTGCACACAGTTAAGCAAATGAATACATAACCAGCAACGCTTTATTACAATATTAAAAGATGCAGACCGAAAGGTCTCGTTATTACAATTGAGGTTTCAAGACCTCGCACACACGAAACACAGCGGAAGCAAAAGAAACTCAAAGTAGACCCATCAATATGCCACGAGCGATTGGTGAGGAAGCGCGACCTAATCCTCAGGAAGAATCCATCACTGACCACAAGCGGCGATGTCGTAAACACCTTCTTGAGCTTCATGTTCTTCTGAGGTTTATTTTAAGTGTAGCATGTGAGTACATAAAGTACTCCGCAAGTCTTGGGAAAAATGCATAGATGCAAGGCTTAACAAAGGAAGGCTATATGGTTCTTTTGCACAAAGCAACATTTTAAAATTCAATTACTACTAATTATTTTCGAAGGCATCAAGTTAATAAAGTAAATGTTTTAGCAGAAACTATCATTAACTTTCTAGTGAAGGTTCAACTACCAACACTAGCCAACAACTTGAACAAGTTTAATCTGCGGGTTAAATCCACCCTCTCGCTCCAAGCGCGGAGATACCCTTCCGAGTTCCCTCCACTCCGGAATACAAACCTTTTGATTTTTAAAACAAAACAGAAATCTACCATGTGTATGCATTCCTTGCCGCCCTTGACCGTGGGCACGCTATTCGAATAGTTTACACTGCAGAGGTTGTACAACTTTACCCACAAGAGATAATTTATCCTAAAAGTCAACACGCTTCCTTTGGCATGAGACCCGGATAAAATATCACAAAGCCTTTACCTTACTCTAATCTAGCTAGATACCACCACTGAGGTTTCACATGCAGTAGGCTAACCGCCCAACCGAAGCCCCCTCTTGCGCCATATGAGTGAAGAAATCCTGTCCCTCACTGTGAATAACCAGTCCATCCCTGGCATCCACTTTCCACTGGTGGCACCTAAACTAGACTATTGTAAGTTAGTCAGCTAGGTCGTACCCATATAGACTTGTGGTTGTACGGTTAATGCTTAGTCTGGACAAACACAAGCGTCGGTCCTTAATTGACTAGGGTGGAACATACACTTTACAAGTTCTCGTGCTTGCTGCACCAAACCAAACCAACCATCCACCCTAATCTAAACCAACTTTCACATTTTTATTTTATTTTTAAAATAACAGCGGCAACTCCAATTACCACTACATTTATAAACACCAGGTATTTCCATAAATCATAATTTCCCATTTTCAAGATTATCCAAGTATTAGATAGCATGACTAAGTATTTTACTACCAGTCTATTAATCACAAATGATTATAATAATCTCATTAATGAGACAAAGGAAATATCTAGGGTTACAATGGTACATGGCATTCAATCTCAAAGGAGGGCATAGCAAGTTTGGAATAACTAGTTCCTAAAGATTGGAACTAATGTTTTATGTAAATAGCAATGCACATAATTTAAAATAATTTGAAAACATTTCAAATCATGGGTTCAAGATGATCAAAGGAGACGTGCCTTCTTGCACGTATGTCTGGACCTTCTTGCTGCGTGTCGGAAAGTCTTGACAGCAGCGGGTTCTACTGCGCGAAAAGACCGAACAAACAAAATAAACTCAAATAAAATCCAAATAAAATATAAAAATTATAAAATATATACTAAAGGATAGATTACGATTTTAGATGAATTTAGGAGAAAGAATCAACGGATTCGAAGTTCGTATGAGGGAGAGCGAATATCTGGAAGTTTGGACATCACATGAAATGATAACAAAATACAAGGAATGCTTTTGAATAGTACAGTGTCGGTTGGCTACAAGGTGGTGGCGAATGGGAAAAATCGAATGTTGGCAATGAGGCGAAGGTGGTGACATGGGTGCGGCGACGAGCAGCGGCAATCACCCGATGTGAATGAAGAAGCTGCGCAAGCAAAGATGGTGACAACGGGAGTTGGAGAGAGATAGTACGGGTATGGGAACGTGGAGATGTAAGGTGGCGTGGGGTAGTACATGGCATGGTGAAGTTAGGAAAATTATTGGCTAAGCTGAAAATTAATCGGAGGCGATACAATCGGCGTTTGAATGGCGGCGATGGACAAGCGGAAAATTTTGATATTTTGGTGCTCGGTTGGCGAATCCAAAACCATTTGAAAGGTAGCTATCTGAGATGGTTTGTACGATATGACGTGAGCGGATTGGGAAAACACCAGCGGATAGATGGGGACATGAGATGCCATTGGCGGCCATGGCGAGGTGTTGAGGCGAAATTTTGTGGAGGCTTTTGGAAGCGGAAGAAAGCACGGCGTAGAAGCGCGAGTGAGGCAAGTCTAAGAAAAATTATGGCATGGGCTAAGGCTTACGGGAGGCGGCGAATCGGCGTCGAGTCACAAGCGGCCATTTTCACGGAAAGCTCAATTCGACAATTGGCTCCACGAAAAATTAAACAAAATGGTAGAAACATTTCTTAGAGGCTAGGACACAATATGGCGCGAACAAAAATCAAGCGCTTACCAAAAGGGTGTGCGCGAAGAGTGCGATTTAGTGTGCGGGCACGACAAGGTCGGCGAGGACTCGGGAATCTTTAGGCGAGCGATGGAAGCACGATGTAGAGCGTGTGAGGCAAACTCAGCGGTGCGAATGGCTCGGCCAAAGGACATCGGATGGTGGCGGAACACGGTGGAGAAGACATTTTGCGACCGTCGGGTTGACATCGGCGTTCGGGCAAACGGAGAGGAGTTAGCATGTGGGGTTTGCGGCGAAACGAAGAGTAGGCGTGGGAACATGATGCTCACCTTGGTTTTGGTCGGGCATGCATGGACGGCGGTGGCGCGCGAGGAACGACGACGCGCTATGGCCCATGGTGGCGATGGTGCTCCGGCAAAGTTCTGGCGAAGGCGAGGTGAGCACCGCGTAGAACGCGACGAGGCGAATCCGAGGATGTGCTCAAAAGTGGCAGGGCTCCACCGGACGAGGCGCAATAAGCCGAAGAACGCCGCTTGGAACACAAAAGAAAAACTCCGATTGCGCCCAAGAGAAGAGGTGGGGACTTGATATTTTCGGGGTTGAGTGAGGATGAGGAGGGTCTCACGGTGCTGCCTTTTATAGGGGCGGGGAGGTCCGAGACGGGAGATCAAGAGACCATGTCCATCAATAGCATGGGTTATTTCTCATGAAACGGCTCATGAATGAGGAAAAACGGTAGGAAATGAAAGAGTTTGATGAGAGGAGTTGAATGCAATTTATTTCGCTAAAAACCGTTGAGAAAATCAAAAGTTATGCAAGGTTTAAGATGCAGCCATGGCAGCTCGCGTACGCACTCGGGAACGGCATCGTCTCTGTGAAGAAGAATACTGTAGCAGAGAGAGAAAATAATAATAAAATAATAATTGTTTTTCCAAAAAATAAAATAAAATCTAAAAATTTCAGAAAAATTTCACAGATATCCTTGGAACCCGAAAATACCAAATAAAATAATTTCAGATTTAATTGAATTATATTTTGACCAATAAAAATATTTTTACTTTCTAACCTTTAATTTAATCAAAATAAATTCAAAACTCCAAAAATTTAAAAGAGGATAGAAATGAATAGATTAGAATTTTATATGAATTTAGAAATTTTAATGGGCTCAATCGAATTAAAATGAAGAAATACAATCTTTTGGAAGTTTAAAAGGAGAAAAGGAATAAACTGATTCTCTGAAATTATTTTTGAACTGAAATGACATCATCAAGGAAATGATTTTCAGAGGAATTATTTTCTATGGAAAAGGAATTTATGATGTTAGGGTGACGTCAGAGATTTTGATTTTACGGCGAATTATTTTTCAACGGGAAAAGGGTTTTATTCAGCAGCGAGGTGGGATTGGTACATGTCGGTGAGAGGAAAGAAAGGAGGAAGAAGTGGGCGGTCGGACGAATGCCACGAGGTGAAAGAGAAATCAGGGCCATCGGATTAAAATGAAGGGGTAAGTGAAGGCGGGTGGCTGAGATTAAACCGGGCGAGGATGGATTGAATCAGGGAGCGACACGTGATGGCCGAGTAGAGAGGTTGAGCATTAAATTTGATTTAGATTTTGAAAAAACTTAGATAAATCGAAATAAAGTTCAAATACTTTAAATTAATTAATTTGAAATTAAATTTTTCAGAGAGCGAAATTTTGGGATGTTACAGCATCGATGACGTGCGCTCCGCTAGCTTCACTAGGCCGCCCAACAAAACCACACACATGAGTTCCCCTGCGGTAGGCGGATGGTTTTGTTTTGCCTTGCGGGTACTAGGCAGATTTGAGCTCGGAGGATGATGCCGCTGCTACCCCTAAGTTGGTCCCCAGTACCCCAAGCGGCGATGGCTATTGAGGAAGTCTTGGTCTCACTAAAGGTAAAGCGTGAGTCAGAGTCTCAACCAATTTGTCCCACAATCAATCGCTAGCACAGATAGAACACTATTGCATCACATTCATACAAGAGAAAATAAAATAAAGTAGCACTTAATATTAAGCGGTTCAACATAGGCTTACATGGCCAAATTGTAAACAAATGGGCGACTAGCCAAAAAGTACTTCCAGCAAAAATAAGTGATAAGTAATACAAAAGAGCCATCATGGTATGCCATAACCCACAGACAACCGACTATTTTTGCATCCTCATCCCCAAATCCACGGCATAAAAGTAGCCAGGCCAAGGGATCTTCTCATCTTGCTTTGATTGGTTTAACAAGCTCAGGGAAAAAAGGATTTTTGGAATTATTTTTCTAAAGGAAAATCTGAGTTATTGCGTCGGGAGAATTTCTTTTTCAGTAGAATTATTTTCAACTGAAAAATAGATTTCTTCGCGTCGGCTAGCGTCGACCACGGGGATGGTTTGGTGGCGGTGGAGTGCAGGTCCATGTGGACCGAGTACTCCATGGACTCGGGGCGGGGTGAGGTGGCGCGAGGTGGTGTGGCGGCCGGTGGCGCGTGGCGCCTAGGTGGCGCTAACGAGCGCCACCTCACCCGCCACATCGGCGGCGATGCGGCCGGAGAGCTCGGGCTCGGGATCTCGCCCGTCTGGCGGCTCGGCAGCGGCCGCGATGGCGAGAATGGAGAGGCGCGGCGATCACGAGGAGCGGCGCCTTACCGGCGTCAGCGGGGACAGCGGCGGCGAGCACAAGGTGGCGGAGCGCCACGGGCTCGGCAGCGGCGGTGGAGCGCACAGAGGAAGGAAAGCGGAGGGAGGTGGGGCGGAGTGAGGAGGCGAGGAGGCTTTTATAGGAGTCGGGAAGGGGCGCGGCGCATTTCTCGCCGGAGATGCGCGGGCGGCGCGATTCTGAGCGGAAGTAGGGGACACGGCGCGGGATGGCAGGATTTGGGCGCGGGGGGTGGCGAGTGGGTCGGCGCATGGGGACGCCTGCGTGCGAGAAAGGAAAGAAATCCCTCGAGCGGCGGCGGAGAAGCGCGCGGGCGGGAGGAGAAAGAAAGGCGCGGAGAGGATGGCCACGACAGGGCGGGCCCAGAGAGAGAGAGGAGGAAGGGGCAGCTGCTGGGTCGGGCCGGGAGGAGGAGAGATGGAGGAGCGGGAGTGCGGACGGCGGGGATCGGGCAGTGAGCGCGCTGGCGCTGTCCGGGCGGCAGTGGCGAGCGGGGGAGAGGGGAAGGCGGGATCGACCGGGCGACGTGGGCGGATCTGGGCCGTCCACGCGTCGCCCGCGGGGAGGGGGCTAGGTTTTGGATTTTAATTTTATTTTCTTGATTTTCAGAAAACCCGAGAAATTGCAATAAAGCTCAAAAAATATGAAATAAATTCCAAAAATTTCCAGAAAAATTCATAGAAGTTTATGGACAAGTTTTGGACTTAGAACATATTTCCAACTAATGTTGGCTCTATAATTTTATACTTTAAAAATATTTTTTTAATTTCAAAAATACATTTTTAAACTCCAGAAAATCCAGGAAACCAAATAAAAGCCAAATAACTCCAAATAATTATTTTGAACTAGGATTTTCATAGAAAATTAAAATATCATTTTATTTAATAATAATTTTAGGTTTTCATTTAAAATACTTTTTAAATCCAGCTTTTTTTTCAAAAATAGAAATTCAGGGCAAATCCAAATTTAAAATCTTTGGTAACAAAAATAATTATTTTTAATTCAAATTTTATTTTAATATTATTACTTTATTTATTTTAATAAAAACACTGGAAACATTACACAAAACCAATCATATCAATAGCAAATCAATCAAAACAAGAGATAGCCATGGTGATGATCAAATATTGATATATTGCCACTTGAGGAGATAAGTTTTATAGCCACTCCACCTTGAAGGATAGAGATCACACCACAAGCATTCAACTCTCAAACTCTAACCCTAAAACAATAGAGCACACAAGAGAGGTAGGTTGGATGGTTCACCACAAGTCTCCATCCCAGCCCCTTAAATAGATGGGCTAACCAGCCACATCTAACTATTAGTGGATACCTTCCACTTAGTACAATGGGGGGGAACCCGATAACCCCCCACATGGGTTTTGACTCACACATCACACTAATGTATGCTTTTCAAAGCACATAAGTTTGAATTCGCTACATCCTTAGCTTTAATCCATCTTGATCAAACTAGCTTCTCCATGGCCTAAACCGCCTATGAGAAGGTCAAACTACCAAAATACCATTTCTTGACCAGTCTTCATCTTCCATTGCATGCAATCACCTTGCTTGCCACGTGTAGGTGCACCACTAGCTTGCCACGCTTTGGTAAGTCTCTCCCGTTTTGGATTCACCGGACCTCGCCTCACTTGGACTGACCAAGCCACAAGGTGCAAACCCATCGTTCGAACTTTTCTTCAATATTTCCTGCCTTTCTTGTGCCATGCTTGAGCTCACCATCCCACCCAGCATCCTTGATTGTTCTGGGCCTTGCCTCCTCTATGAGTGTAGCCCCGATCCTCGCCGCTCACCATGGTTGACTCCAAGCAATTATGCACATCCAAAGATAAAGAAATCATTTTCGACCACAAGTTCTTCAAAATTTGATCCACATTAGCAATGACATGTCTCATGCATCCTATAACCACTAACCTAGGTCGCTAAATCATCCTATGACTCAAAATTCCTAAAATCATTCGTTTCCACACCTGTCTAGAAAAATCTACAAATTTGCAAATTCTATATTTTCACTCCTCTATAAGGACAATGGTTCATCACAACAAAACTATGGGCCTTCTCACATGGTTCTTCAATCTCCCCATTGATGAACTCATGGGCAATTTCTCAAAAAGTGCAAGTGGAGAGTTGTTTTAGAATTTAGAAAGAAAATTTTGCAAATAAAACTCAAAATAGTCATAAGAGGAATGCAAAGACTGAAAATGACCATATGAGGCAGAAATAGTTTTAAGCTGCTGAAAATGGCATGTTTTTCACAAAAAACTTCAAATCCACCAATTGAGTTGGGACATCTCATTCTAGATCCATATGAAAGAACAATTGTTCTATTTGACCATGGTCATGGTGAGAAGAGGTCAAAAAATCAAGAGAATCATATCACAACATTAAAGCTCCACTTTAGAGATTTTGTACAAAAACTCCAAATCACACTCTAGTTATGCATTTTTACCAATATTTCCCCCCTTTGATAATGGAGTCATTGAGATGCATAGAAGAAGAAAGAGCATGAATGAAATGAAGTGACTGCATAGTAGGAGCCATGAAAACTATCCAAAGTGACTCTACAAGGATTATACCAAGTCATATTATGTGAAAGAGCTATCTAGATCATGACAAACCATATATAGCAAAACTAAAGCTTAAGAGAGTGGTATAGGTCATCCAAAACTCCCCTTGAGTTCATGCTTAGTGCAATGGCAAGCTATCTCATGAGAAAGAATTGGTCAGATCAACTTTTTTACACAAAAGTGATCATTTTACATATTCTTGACTTAGTTCATGAACAAAGAGCTAATGCTAACTCAATCTTCAATAAAGAACTAGTATAGCTCAATCTAAAGCTCAAATTAGGTTCAAGACTCAACTTAGTCTATTTGACATGGCATGAATCATTAAAGGATCACTAGAGCAAAACTAGTCACAAGATCTAGCGACACATGATTTAATTCAAGTTTCTCATATTTAATATGGCTAACATGGCAAAAGCTAAGCTACACATAGAAGAACATGATAAATCTAGCAAACTAGCATAAGACATGGCAAGATGTAAAGCATTAGCCCCTAACTCTCTCCCTGCAAAGAAGTAAAACAAGAAAAATCAAGAGCCTCAGTGAAAATATCCACAACTTGCTACTCGAATTCTATATAATGAAGCACAATATCATCTTTCTCTACATGGTCTCTAAGAAAATGGTATCTAATGTCAATGTGCCTTGTTCTAGAGTGTTGCACTAGGTTTTTGCAATGTTTATAGTGCTAGTGTTGTCATAATAAAGAGGAATACTATCTAAAGCCAACCCATAGTCCCATAGAGTAGACATGATCCAGAGAACCTGAAAACAGCTACTAGCAGCAGCTACGTACTCCATCTTGGCAGTGGACTATGTAATAATGGACTGCTTCCTAAATGACCAAGAGATAAGAAATATGCCTAAGAAGTGACAAGTGGCAGATATACTCTTCCAAGCTATTCTACTGTAACAGCACAGCTGCATTTTTAAATTATTGAGTAAAAAAATTATTAAATTAAATAATTTGTTTTAAAATAAGAACTTGTGTTTTGGTTTTATGAATTTTAAATTTGAATTTGCCCTATTTTTCTGCTTTTAAAAAGACTTGATTTGAAAAATAATTAAAGTAAAAACCTAAAATATTATAAAAATCCTAATTCAAATTAATTATTTGAACTCATCTGGTTTTTATCTGGATTTTTTGTGATTTGTTTGAAATTTTAAAATTCATTTTTAAAATTAAAAAGTATTTTAGTGTAAAACTAAATACCAAAATAAGCTAGAAATATTTGTCCTAAGTCCATAATGATTTCAGGAATTTATGCGAATTTTTCTGGTATTTCTAGAACTTATTTGGTTTCTTCTGAGTCTTTTTTAGTTTTCTTAGGTTTTCTGGAAAAACAAAAACTATTTAATTATCTCCCTTTTTCCTAGGATGCCACATGGCAGGTCTAAATTTCGCCACAATACTGCCTGGCCCATCCCAGTCGCCCGCCCTCCTCCCTCCCTCACCTCCCTCCTCTCTGTCACCGAATGGTAGGACCTCCCCCACCTGTCTTCTACCTCCCGCTACCCCCTTCTTTCCCCTGTGCAAACGTCATCACCATCACTGCGTCGAATACCCCTCCATTCCTTCGTCTGTTTCCCCTTTCTCTCCGCAATCACCGCTAGCCGCCGAAAATCATCACGAGCAATTCGTCGGCTCCACCCTCCTCACCCACTATAAATACCTCTTGAGCACTGCACTACTTCATCGCACTCCTCCCACACCCCATCTTTCTCTCTCGCTAGCCGTAGCTCCTCCTCACTACATCCCTTCTCTCTCGAGACCCGGCCGGCCGCTGAAACCATGAATCGCTAGAGCTCGACCCGCCACCACCAAAACCTCATCGCCAACCTCCTCGGCCATCTCGTAATGCACAGACACCCCTGCAATCCCCTCACCCTCCTCTCTCTAATGCGGCGTGCGCCGCCGCCGCTGTTAAAGCACCGGTGTGACCGTCGGGCCAAGAGCGCCGGCGCCGCCACAAGGCATATGTGACATGGCGGCCATGTTGTGCCACAAGGCACCATCAGCATGCCAACACAGCAGCAGACACCATGCGGCGCTCGCCCACGGTCGGCGGTGTGTCGGCATATTGTCCACGTGGGTTACACGTGTCACACACATGGCGACCACCTCGTGAGTTTTCCGAGTTAGCACAAATGTGGCCCACCACATCATCCACCATGTCAAGACGTGAGTTCCCGGACACATGGCAGCCACGCGGCGCCACATGGCTCGCCACATCGACAAATTTTGCCAAGTCAACCACCATGTCACCCTCCTGCCACCTCAGCCTCTCTGTGGTTCATGGACCTGGTTCACGGTAGACCAGGCCCACATGTTAGCCTATGGTCCAAAAAGTCCATCCTAGGGCTAATGTTAGATATCATAAATCCATTTTCCAGAAGAAAATTAATTCAGCGAAAAAAATAAAATCCTCTATTGATGTCATAATTCCAATTTCCTTTAGAAAAATAATTCTAAAAATTCAGATTTATTCTTTTTCTCTGATTTCAAACTTCTAGGAGCCTGTTCTCCTTCGTCCCAGCTTCAATTAGAGCCATTCAAATTTCTAAATTCATTAAAAAAATTCCCTCTATCAATTTCTACACTTATTTTTAATATTTATAGTTTATATTAAAAACCATCTATGATAATGAAGTTATTACAGGTGGTTTGTATTAAAAACAATCCTCCAAAATTTCATAATCTCCCTCTTGAGTCCGAGTAGGATTCCATTCTGAGACACCTTTAGTAAAACGGGCATAACTTTTGCATGTGGTGTCCATTTTCGATGTTCTTGTACTCGTTGGAAAGCTAACGATGAGCCCAATGCGAAAAAATGACCCACTTGTGTTAGTCACCCTCTAAGATCTCCAAAATCGGCCATCTTTGGCTCTGGATTTGCATCACAAGTTTTTAGTTTCTGTTTTTGCCCTTGTTCTTGGTCTTCCCTTTGGAATTTGGGTTTCGCCTCAGTTGTAAAGTTATAGATCACATTGAAACCTTTCAAATGAGCATATATAAGCCATATAAAACTTTGTTATTTTATCTTTTGAGACTGGCTATTTACATTGCACTGATATATGTCTTTGTGATCTACCATTTGGCCATTATCACCGATGGTTTTTTAATAAGAACCGTCCATGATATCTTCCATTATCATAGATGGTTTTTGCTATGAACTGTCTGTGATGTCTTTGTCATAGACGGTTTGTAATCTGAACCGTCTGTGATGCCTCGCCACGTCACCGATCCGCGGCATATCCCCCAGGATCCTGGTCTCACCCATCCATTCTCTTCACATCGAATAGCAGGCACCAGTCTCCTCCCCACCTCTCACCCCGTATTAACTCCCCTCTCTCTACTCGAAGAACCAACATCACCAGTACTACTCCAACTCGTTTGTGCGCGGCAAGGGTGAGAAGGGTTTCGGCAAGGGCGGCTAAAATTTCGCTTGAAGTAAGATGAAAGGAAGAAGGAAATGGCAAATATTCACTATTCCACGTCGGCATAGAAGCTAAAAATTGTGTTCGTTCCCTTTTGTTTCTGCTACTTGAAAATTTTCCCACACCACTTATTTTAGATTATAGTTTAATGAAGGATGTGTAAGTCTAGCTTGTATTAGCCTGAAGTTTCTTGTAGTGTAAGCATCTTTCTAAATTTAAAATCGTGAAGCTTATATTTGTAAAATTGTAAGTGTCCTCTTGTGTATGCAGTGCTATAGGTAACCTACTCATTGTGTTGTGATGTTGTAATGGTGGATTCTAATCTTAATAGAAATGGAATGTGCTGCTATGTTTGTTGCTGTATTTGCTTATTTTCATATGGCATAGGTATCATTTCTGAGGCTAACCGAAAAATAGAAAAAAAATTAGATATAGAATGAACTATCACAGACAGTTTTGTGGTATAAACCGTCTATTAAGAATTATCACAGACGGCTCAAATCAAAAACCATCTGTGATACTCGCACATAATAAACGGTTCAATCTACTAACTGTATGTAATACTCGCTCATCACAGACGGTTGGAAGCAGTAACCATCTATGATGTATGAGTATCACAAATGGTTTTTTGGTTGAGACGTCTGTGATGGTGTTCTTCATATATGGTTCTAGTTATAAACCGTTTATGTTGTACTTATCACATATGGGTCACAAACCGTTTGTGATAACCTCTGATTATCACTGGCACATAAATTCAGATGGTTCAAAAAACCGTCTGTGATGACAGTTTCGAACCGTCTATGATGACCCTTTTTATGGTAGTGATTGTTAGCCGCTTCCAAAAATTTGTCAGGTTTAATGTGAGTGTCGAGCATTTTAAAATAAAATAATTATGTTTAAGCACAAAACTTAATACAGCAACATCATTCAAAGTTCAGCTGGCATGAGTATTTTATGTCTACAACAAGACATACTGGACAAATATTTTATCCGACTTCCAAGCAAATCAATACATGATATATATTTTGCATGCTAATCACATACAACAAGCATACATATTAGTATACAATGCAACATTACTATCAAATAGGATAGCAGCTAGTACGTGATAGCCCCAGGGTTTTGGCTGCTAAGTGCAGCAATTGCAACCGCTGGCATGTGGGGGTTAGGGTTGAATTGGAAGTGGATGAGCCCCTCAGGGAATACGAACACATCACCCTTGTTGAGCACCTTAGAGAAGAGCTTGTTTGGAAGTGGAGGAGCTTGGTTGGACGTGACAAAGCCGACGTAGAGTGTACCTTCAAGCACCGTGAGGATCACTACTAGAAATGTGTTCATCAATGACGATTCACTCGTGACGTTTACTATTTTCGTCACAGAACTATCGCTTTCAATGACGAAACTTACAGTTTCGTCATTAGTCACAAGTGACGGAGTTTTGGCATGAAGAATAATGACGAAAACGAACGGAGCGTCATAAAACAACAAAACTAAATCGTCATAGATTTTTGGCTCGTGCACCACCTCGAGGACGTGGCGCCGTGGTCCCACCAGCGGGTCCGACCTCGATGACGTGGCGATGCGGTCCCACCAGCTGGTCCCAACCTTGATGACGTGGGCATGCGGTCCCACCAGCGGGTCCCAGCCTCAATGACGTGGCGCCGTGGTCCCACCAGCGGATCCCACCTCGATGACGTGGCCAGCGGGGTCCACCAGCGGGTCCCACCGTGATGACGTGGCGCCGTGGTCCCACAGGCGGGTCCCAATGCGGGACAGCTGCCTTCTCCCTCCCTTTTTTTGGCAAAAAATTTCCTCCCAGCGGAGGTTCGAACCTGCGACTTGCCGCTAGGTAAGTTGGAGCGTTACCACTAGAGCACTCAACCGTTCGTGGTATAGGTAAGCATGTTTTTTATTTGTTGTTTTAAAACATGATAATTGTCATTCTGTTTCATATGGCCCAAGCCCATGTACGTACGTAGTCCAACTCGCGAGTCATGGCCGGAGGGCGGCGCTGTTGTTCTTGCCGCCGCACGACGCACGCCAAAGACATGCCCGCCCGAGGGCAAGGCCGCACCTCCGATCGTCCGTCAGTCCGTCCGGCCTCCGGGGTTCAAGACCCGTCCCAAGTTCGCGATCGTCCCCGAGATAGTGAGACTGCAGGTCCGCAGCAGCAACACACGTTCAGGCATCATCAATTCATCGGCGTATGTTCTTTTCTATCTTTTACGTCCATCGGATTAGAGCTAAGGCCTAATTGGTCGTACTCGTACACATCAGATCACAATCATTGTTTTTCATAGCAAATTATCACAGCATACATAATTATTTATTGAATATAGATTTCAGTGTTTCAATATATGATGATCGAACTCTAGCTGTATACTTATATATAAATATATTTAAATTCCTATTATATATATATACACTATATGTGTTTTGTCAGCTGACTCGCCACCGCTATATATAATTCCTGGCTCCGCCATACTGAGCAAAGAGCCACACGCAGCGTGGGGCAGAGGTGCGCGCAGAAGTGGCGCGCGCGTGGGACAGAGCTGCGGCAACGCGACTTACGCGGCATAGTACAAGGTTTGAATTGATTTTTAATATTGTTACATATAATATGCATGTGTTTGATATGTTATTGAATTTTGTTGATTTTACTCTAATTTAAGGACTGAGAACAAGGTTTATTTTATTGTCAAAACAGATGGATAGAAGCTGGATTTTCGGGAGACAATTCACAGATGCATATGTGAAAGGAGTTGAAGAGTTCATGAAATTTGTTAGTGAAAGATACCCCGAAGACAGCCACATACTTTGTCCGTGCCACAACTGTCTTAATCAAAGTTTGTGGCCTCAGGATGATGTAAGTGACCATATACACATTTATGGAATGTCAGCTACATACACCAGGTGGATTCACCATGGGGAGTCGGCAGATACTGCAGTAGTTGACAATTTGGAGCAGGAGGTTGAAGGAGGTGATCATGACTTTGGGATACATGTGGATGTGGCCGATGATGATTATGATGAGGATCACGGAGTACCAGAGATGATAGGAGATCTGTATCTTTGCAGAGGTCGATGGAGAACAACCAAGGTTTGCAAAAGTCCTTGAAGATGCGAAGAAGTCACTTAGCCCGGGATCTAGCCATTCAAAATTCTTTTTTCTGGTGAGGATGTTGTATATCAAGTCTCGCTATCGAATCCCCAATACAGGATTTTCCACAATTATGAAGTTGCTGTCGTCAGGATACCCTCAGAGTGAGTTGCCAAAATCATATGATGAGGCCAAGAAATATCTTCGAGAATTGGGCCTTGGATTCGAAAACATCCATGTATGCAAGAACAATTGTGTGTTGTTTCGTAAGAGGTATGCTAAAGAGAATGTGTGCCCAGTATGCAAGGCATCTAGATGGCAAGATGACACTGGGACCAAGCAGGTTCCACACAAGGTATTGAGGCATTTTCCACTTTTGCCAAGGTTGAAAAGAATTTTTCTCGCAAAGCGAACCGAGGAAACACAATGGCACAAGAAAGTGAGGATGCCGATCGACAATGTAATGAGCCATCCGGTGATGGGGAAGCATGGAAGGAGTTCGACAGAGGGAACCAACCTTTGCACTGATCCGAGGAACACGAGGCTTGCCTTAGCCACCGATGGATTCAATCCATTTGGCAACATGAGTACCGATGCAGTATGTGGCGATTGCTTCGACACCGCTGAATCTCCCACCATGGGAATGCGTGAATCCAGAAAGCGCTTTATGTCTTTACTCATCCCGGTCCAAAATCTCCGGAAAGGATTTTGATTTGTTCCTTGAGCCCCTAATTGAAGAGCTACTCGATCTATGGAAGGGTGTCGATGACGCACGATGCATGTACTTGGTCGGAAGTTTGACCTTTGTGCTGCCGTCTTTGTGGTGTATACATGATTTTCCAGCGTTGAGCACGTTATCGAGGCGAACAACAAAAGGGTATTATGCATGTATTCATTGCGACAAGGATCCGTTGTCTCGGGCAATAAGGGTAAGCTATGTTACATTGGACATCGTCGTTACCTTCCAAGGACACATGCATGGCGGAGAAACTTGGCTTTCGATGGTAGCGTGAAAACAAAGATCATCCAGCAAGTTCACTTTGGAGGAGCTCCAAGAGGAGCTAGAGAAGGTGAAAGATGTTAGGCAGGGAAGCATCCTGAAATTACTGGAAATAAAAGGAAGCGCAATGAGGGTCCAAGGATTTATAGCCGCAAAGTTGGGTTGTGGAGATTGCCGTATTGGAAAGATTTGAAGCTTCCGCATAATCTCGATGTGATGCACATAGAGAAAAACATATGTGAAAACATTCTTGGCACATTACTCAATGTACAGGGCAAGACCAAGGACACAACCAATGCTAGGCTAGATTTGCATGATATGGGCATAAGACCTGAATTGCACTTACAGCAGGATGGCAACTCAGTCACAACTCCACCTGCTCCGTATGTCTTGGGGAAGGATCAGAAAATCGAGTTTTGCAAGTTTCTCAAAGGAATCAAGTTTCCTGATGGATATGCGGCTAACCTAGCAAGATACATAAGTGAGGATGGTTCGAAGGTGCAGGGAAAGCTGAAAACACATTCGTGCCACATACTCCTGCAAAGAATCATACCTGCTGGCCTAAGAGGACTGGTGAGGAAGGATGTATATGAAGCGATTGCAGAGCTGGGACCTTCTTGAGGAACTATGCAGAGAAATCTAAGGATAGATGTTGTGAAACGGCTGAAAGAAGAAATTCCATTGATCCTATGCAAGCTTGAGAAAATCTTTCCACCTGCCTTCTTTGATGTCATGGTGCACTTGGCTGTCCATCTTCCTGATGAGGCACTGCTTAGAGGACCTGTTCAGTATGGATAGATGTACCCAATAGAAAGGCGGCTAGGCACTTTGAAGAATTTTGTAAGGAATAGGGCTAGGCCGGAAGGATCAATTGCTGAGGCATATATGGCAAGTGACACCTTGACTTTCTGTTCTAGGTACATGGAGGATATTGACAATAGATTTAACCATGATGATGGTAGTGGTGGAGAGATGCCATTGCCTGATGACATCTCTGTTTTTAAGCATGGTGTTACTCTTGTTGGATCTGATAGGAGTGACTACATTGATGATGTTGTCTTCAATAAGTTAGTTTGGTATGTGCTAAATAATTGTGAAGAAGTTGAGGAATATTTGGAGTAAGTATCGTTTAGATGTTTGAGATTTAGTTTTTATGTTATTTCTAAATTTTTGAATTTTTCTTATGACTAAACTTTGCCCTGCAGCTTGTACAAGGACAATCTAGTGCAGCAAGGTGCACATGATGTTGATAGAATGGTTGAACAAGGATTTGCAAAGTGGTTTAGGAGCCATGTAAGTCACTACACATTGTGATTCTAGGTTTAGTAAATTCATTATTATCCATATGTAATTGGTGAACTGAGTACTTTTGTTGCAACAGATTGAGAACAAACGCAAGGAGAATCCAGAATCGGTTAGCGAAGGACTGTGGGCACTGTCATGTGGACCTGATCTGCGGGTTAAGACTTGTGCAGCTTGCAAGGTTAATGGAGTGCGGTATAGCACCGTGGATCGTGAGAAGTTCCTGCTGACACAAAATAGTGGTGTAATGACTGAAGGTTCACATAATGGCAAAGACATGGATTTTTATGGTGTCCTTAAAGAGGTAATTGAGTTGGAATATAACTCGAATCTTCAAGTCCGTCGGACGGTGGTTCTATTTCGATGCGATTGGTTCAACCAAGAAGGAAAGACGAGAGGCCTTCGAGATGACGGACATTTCAAATCCGTCAATGTGCAGTCATTATGGTACAAGACTGATCCTTTCATCTTAGCAACTCAATCGAAAAAGATGTTTTACCTGCAAGACACATCTTTAGGTAAAGATTGGCGAGTTGTGCAGAAATTTGAACATAGGAATATTTATGATTTGGCTGAAAAAGATGAGGCCAGTCATGATGTGCATCATGATGTGCATCAGGATGATTACTGTTCTGATACTGAGCATGTTGTGCAGAAATTTGGTGTCTTCAGTGACGAAAGCAAAGCGTCATTGTTGAACACATCCCTAGTAGTGGATCTCGGTGGCACGTGGGTGGGTGTGCGGTGGGTTCTCGCCTAAGGGCGCATAGTCGATGCGCGCCAATGAAATGCCAAGGGTGTTGAGGCCGAGGATCCGCATGACGTTGATCAAGGTAACATTAGACTTGACCTTGCTGGTCATCGTGTCCCTAGGCATGTCAAGTTTGGCTGCCATGAAGAAGTCCTCCGCTTTCACATCCTTTGGGTCTTTGCAGGCGAATCCACTAACAAGCACCATGTCGAATTAAGAAGTAATATGTATACACAAAAGTCAGAAAGTTATTTCAAAACATATCTATATCTCCGTGACGCTTGAGAACCATTGCATGTGCCAAAACCGAGAATTCAGATATGAGCAGATGCAAGAACCACATACCATGGGAGTCCTTGTCGCGACGAAGTCTTGGAGAGGGCTCGGATCGGAAGCAATGGCCGCCATGAGACTAATGCAAGAATAACAGTGAGGAGAAGGAAGGAGGAGGAGAAGGCCATGTGCTCTTCCACGGATGCCTATTTGTTAGCTGGATGTGTTTAATATCTCGTAGTAGTCTTTGCTTTGGCCATGGTTGGGGATGCATGGATATATATATCTTGCTGCAGCGATCGCAGGTGAGTTTAACTATGAACAAGTCAAGAAGTCTACTATTTATTTGATTTGACTCAGTTTTGTGTAGATAACTCTCCCAACAATGAAGTGACCAAGTAAAGCTTACCCAATATATTTAATGAAAAGAAAAGTAGTTTGAGCATTTTTATGTGATGTTCGTCATGCATGACATTAATGATGCATGGTTAGTTGCGTGGGGAGTAAAAGTCGGACGCGTCCCATATAACTAAAGCCTAAACAACAATTTGCTCGTTGTCTTCCTTCTTCGATGCCTAATATAACATCGAAACACTGTCATCCGTCATTAAATATCACATCAAATCACTTTGAAGTACTGGTCACCATCCTATAGTGATGGCGAGACAAAAGCCAATTCCAATTACTCAGTGGCCCCATATATGATAACGAAACTTCCTAAAGTTGATCGGTTCCAGATAATATATTACTAGTACTCGGCACATTCTCGCCGCTTAATGACAATTTCTATCCGGTCTTGCTTCTTGACTTGTTCACAACCTCACACCTACGCTTTGGTGCTATATATACACGTCCATCCTCTGCAAGACCAAAGCACACACCGACACGAAACATAAACATCTACTTGAGAAACAGCACTCACGAAGATTCTGCAAAAACCAAATGGCAGGCCACCGCTCGATCCGAGCCCTCTCCCAAGACTGCGTTCCATACAATGACTCACATGGTATGGACTTCACTCTCTTAAATCGAAGACTTTTGAGTTCGATACATGCGATTCTAAAAAAACTCGACTGCGGGGAAGAATCCCGGGCATTGCTTAAGAAGAAGGTCTTCTCACGCAGACCGAGAAAACCCCGAACCCTGCTCCACCCTTACACATGGTACCATCGCCCGACCTTGTGAGACTACGGCGGATCCTTTGGATCAACGCCTTGGCGGGCCTTAGACCTGTGCTTTGGTGTGGTAGCAAAGTAGGATTTTTTCCCAAGCCTGAAATTCGCTCCCACTAGAGTCGAACCCGGGACTGGGGTGCTACTGAGCCTCTAACCATTGGGCTAGAGACCCTTCGCGATACATGCGATTCGATAGGTAAAATACATATTAAAATTGACAAGAACTTCGAACACACTGTTATACATGTTTAATTTCCTCCATGATGCAATTTGTGTCAATGGATTAAATCGCAAAGATTGTTCGATTGGATGACAATAGTAGGAGTGAATGTCACCAACTCAAAATTTTTCTTCAAATATTCAAGATTCTTTCCTCGGACATCTACAGAGGTGTAGAAAATATAATCCTCGGCTAAAAATCAAACCAATTAGGTCAAATCAACAAAACTTGGAACCTAACCTTCCCAATGTCCGACCGGTCTCCGAAGGCTATCGACTAGCCCGAGCGATCATTGCTAGTATAAGAGTGGTCGATTGCTAGCTATAGTAAAATTAGGCAAATAAATAGTGTTTTCAGCACTATTTTAAATCCGAATATCGATGGAACTTTTGATCTGTAAATCCAAATGACATGAAATTTTGCAGTGATCTTTTCTAGGCTATCAAGAACCTATTCAATAAACAATCATGAAAATCATCACCAAAGTTGAGACATTTTTAGTTTAAAGGAAAGCTGCACCAAAACCGCGCCAAAACTGAAATTGGTGAATACAAATTACTCGTAGGTGGATAATGACCAAGATGGGTCTAGATGTATTCTCACATATCCTAGCAAGCAAGAACACGAAAGAAATCACGTCAAAAACCCTCAGATTAAGAAATAATACTTTGAGGTCAAATCAAGCAGAAACAGATTTTCTTGATAAACTTGCATCAAAGTGCCGAGATGGGGTAGAGATAGATTCCCAGAGATTGTCTCCATTACTTACATATCCTTGGCACAATAAGATCAAGAAAAAGGAAAGGAGAGAGATCAAAATCAACTAAATCAAAAGCAAATCAATCAAAACATGATGGATCCATGAAGCTGATCAAAGATTCATGTATTGCTTGCTTGACAAGGACAGTTTTATAGCCACTCTACCTTAGAGGACAGAGAGTACACAATGCACTAAACTCTCAAACCCTAACCCTAGACATGAGCACAAGAAAGATGGATTGGATGGTTAACACAAGTCTCTATCCCAATCTCTTTATATAGGTGGGCTAACTATCCACACCTATCTCTAATGGATATTATCCACTTAGTATAATGAGAAAAACCCATTACTGTAACATCCTAAAATTTTATTTGTATTTTATTGGATTTATTGAAATTTATTTGGATTTTTCTAGATTTTATTCCAAAGCCTAAAGCAAGAATATTTTATTTATCTATTTTATAAGTGCCAAAAATATTTTATTTTATTTTTTCAGAGTTCTCCAAGATTTATAGTATTTTTGTGAATTTGTATGGAATTTTTTTTATAGTTAATTGCTATTTTCTAGGTATTTTTTTTGAAGCTTCCTAGTATTTCTAAAAAATATAAAACAAAATTTAAACCCAAACTCTCCTTGGGCTAACACGTCTAAAGCCCGATCAAATCCTTACCCAATTTATTCTAGGTGTCACCTTTTGGCCAACGGCCCTAAGAGGTATGTGGTTGGTGCCTAAGTCAAGTTAAGAACCGGTCTATGAGTTACTGCTACAAAGCTCTTTTTGTACTACCACAAGCTAATTTGTAGGTCCCAACCTGAGTCTCGCTGTAGGTTGAAAATGAGAGTGGCGTAGGCCATATGAAGTCTTATTCGGCTCAAGAGGGGGTCCCGTCTGGTGCATTCCTTACTACAGTGAAACCTTAGTGTTGGCTTGGCCATGTTGAGGGCTTTGCATTATAAAGGCCTTGTCATGATCTCTCCGCCACACACCCAAGGAAGTATGTTAATCGCGTGGCAATATTTGATGATCATACCTTTTGGGTAAAACTGTACAACCTTTGCAAACTGTATAATCTATCCTGGATAGCCATGCCCACTGTCATGGGCAAGCTGAGTAAAATTTTCATAGATTAGACTTTCTGTTTTCAAAAGCGGTTTTGATGGAAGTAGTTGGAATCTTTTTGGAAAAAGATGGACTAGGTGGGATACCAATGGATAGGTTAGTATTTGGTTGTAGCCTGCACTAACAATATTACTTTGTTAAATTACTGTTTCTATTTATTGTATAAGATTCAGCTTTTGAATCTACTTACAGTATTTACTTCAATTTCGCTTTACGATCAATTAACCTTACTATGCCTTCCATTGTCAACCCTTATGCATGCATTAACTCTGTTAAACCTCCTGGTGTAACTTGTGGAGTACTTTATGTACTCATGTTGCTTAATTAACTATTTTCAGAGGATGCCTTCATCAGCTTTAGTGAGGATAACGAGGAGTAGGCCACGTCTTACAGTCATTTGCTTATGGGCAAGCAGGATGGGCTGCTACTTATTATTTATCTTCTGTTGTTTATCTTTATGTTGGTTTCGAGCCCCGTTATTGTAAACTTTGGCCATAAGGTCGTACTCTTTTAATTAATAAAGTTTGGTTGTTATGCATGATATGCGTTCCTGTTAACCCGGTGTGCACTACATTTTCCTGGGATAATGCGATTTACATAGAGGGTTCCATATATAGTTGTTGCTCCGGGGTCCGACAAAGATGGTATTTGAGCTATAATGACTCTAAGACATGACCGTAAATAGAATAGAATGGACAAACTTTAAGGAAATATTTTAAAAGATAGCTATTTTGGAAATTCCTGAATCTAGTCTTTTTCACTCTATCACTTAGCTATATTCTATCATCAAAAAAATTGTTTACTGACTCTTCTCCTTTTCGAAATTGTAGATGGCCGAACATCCTACCCATGTCACCCACGGAATCCTTGCCAGCCACTTAGCTGACTATCTTTGGGATCTTCTCTAAGAGTTGAGCTTCAAGGTACACCTTATTTATTAGGGATACCTGAGCACCTATGGAGATCAAGAACGTTGGAGGTGGAAGTGTTGATTTACGCCAACATTGGAGATGAAGCAACATTTCACACCTTTAATGCCTCTCTACCACGGGACACCTTCTTCAACAGAATCCAAGGTGCAGCCCGTGAAGCAATCTGCTAGATGAGGACATCTACGCACAAGAGCTACGATGCACCACATTTCACAACTACCCCACAAGTTTCTTGCTAGCTCAGCAGCGTCTTCTCCTCTCAGAGTATGAGAGTAACCCAAGGTTCATTAGTCAAGTGAGGTACACCAAGTCTTTGGACTATATGTACCAAACCACCTTGCATGAGTTGAGCTCCGCATCACGAGACTCGTGTAGCGAGAAGAAGAATTCGCCAAGTACCGCATTGAGGATGAGGGTTCCTCTATGGTGAGCCGCCCCAAAGAAGCGTAGTAGTAGTAGCACCACCCATAGAAATCATGAGTTTAAGTCCAAGTTATAGGAAAATCCTTGTGAGTGTTATTCCTTTGTCAATGACCTCAAGGTTATAATTATAATATTTAATAAAAGTGTTTTGTTGGCTGTTATTTAAGTTTTGTTGCTTTTCTTGCTTGTTGTGGGAATGTTACAAAGACCTTCTCCTAGTTCTCTCTTCTGTTCTCCTAAATCTGCAAGATTCCGACAGATGGTGAACACAAGGATGAACGTCAATGACAACACCAACGCCAAAACCGAAACACAAGGAAGCCGGTCTACTCCCAGCCCTCCGCCTCCACCAGTTGCCGGACCTGACTAGGCTCAATTGATGGCAAATCAGAATCAGCTAATTCAACTGCTAGCTCAAACCATCAACAATCTAGCTCAGTATGTTCCTCTGCCGCCTGCTCAAGCTCCTCAAACCTGATTGTCAGAGTTTTTGAGGATAAAGCCTCCAACCTTCTCAAGTAGTGCAGAGCCAATGGATGCTAATGATTGGCTCTATGCAATTGAAAAGAAGTTGGATATTTTGCAACGACCGATCGAGAAAGGGCCTTGTTTGCTTGTCACCAGTGGAATGGACTTGCTTCCGAGTGGTCAAATCAATTGTGTTATCCGATCCATAACCCTCACCAATGACCAAGGAGTGGAATTAATCTTTACCCCAAAGTCCCTGAAAAAGAAGATTGTGCTCTTAACCAACTTCAAGTACTAGAAGAAGTACAGGCCAGGGAACACCGGATGTATTTCCGGAAGATTTACCGAGAATGCCACGGATAGGGAAAATCAAGTTGTGATTGACCTAGTCCTGGTACAGCTCAATCTCAAGAGACCGTACCAAATGCCGCTAATGAGTTAGCTGAGTTGAAGAAGCAAATTCAGGAGTTGGAGGATAAAGGATATGTTCATTCGAGTTCTTCACCTTGGGAGCACTGTCCTCTTCGTCAAGAAAAAGGATGGAAGCATGAGAATGTGTGTGAACTACAAGCACTCAATGATGTTACAATCAAGAACAAGTACTCGTTGCCTAGAATTGATGATCTGTTTGGTCACCGAAGGAGCTAGTGTCTTCTCCAAGACAGACTTGAGATCGAGGATATCACGGTTGAAGATCCGTCTGAAGACATCCCCAAGACTGCATTCTCTACTCATTATGGATAGTATGAGTTCGATGTCATGTCCTTTGGACTGACAAATGCACCTGCTTATTTCATGGGTATGATGAACATTGTATTCAAGGAGTACCTTGATAAGTTTGTGGTAATTTTCATAGGTGACATCCTTATCTACTCTAAGAATGAAGAAGAGCATGAGAATCATCTCAAAATAACCCTAGAAAAACTCAAAGAGCATCAGCTCTATGCCAAATTTAGTAAGTGTGAATTTTGGCTAAAAGAGGTTCCTTTTCTTGGACATGTTGTGACAGCCAAAGGTACTGTAGTAGATCCTTCCAAAGTACAAGCAGTAATGGAATGGAAGCAACCCAAGTCAATAACCAAAGTCAAAGGTTTCCTTGGACTTGCTAGTTACTATCGCCACTGCTAGAAATGCCTCGCCGTTGATGCCCTCACTCGGCCACCTCTGCTTCCTCGTAGTCGGCCGCCACCAAGCATCCCCGAGCATCGTGCCAAGGTGCTTTGTGATCCTCATCACCCCCTCTTCCTCTTGTGCCAACCGTCGGCCACCGCTAAGCACTGAAGCTTCGGTAAACCTCGGGTCTCGAGCACTGCCCCGGACGGCCTTGCCATGTCAGTAGGCTAAGGTGACGTGGCTGCCATGTGGCAATCCACGTCGGCTCCAACTCGCCCCGTCGGCTTCATTCGCCATGTCAGCATTTCTAAATCTTTTCCTTCACAAAAATAAAGCGGTCGAAAAAGGAAAATCAAATAATCCAATTTTTCAATAAAAAATAATTCTGAAAATTAGCCTTTTTCTTTTTTTCTTTAGTTTTAAACTTCCAGAAGCCTGTATTTCTTCATTTTTGACACCGATTGAACCTATTCAAATTTCTAAATTCTTCCAAAATTCTAAACTACCCAGTTCTTGACTCATTTTGAATTTTGTTTGAATTTATTGGCTTCCGTTCTTCGCATGTAGACTACGATGAATCAGTAGTATTCGATTTCGATGATTCACAGCACCAAGACTTTGAGCAACGTAAGTTACACCTTTGACCATGTTGCACATAGTAATTTATATTATTTATGTTTTTTAATTGATTCTGCATGCATATTTTTATTCAACGTATTTTAATCCAATTTTAAATTTAGTTATTGCCTGTTTGTTAATACCTCCTTTGATATTGATTCTCGGATAACTTGTCACCTAGAATAAAACTCGTTAGCACTTTCGTATGGAGTAGAGAATTTTTAATCAAATGCTTAGACCTACTTAGACGTTATTTTTATTTTGGGATAACTTTTTCACATAAAATGGTAAACTTTTGAAACGACTCTTATCTTTGGTGAGTCAAGAAAGGCTATGAATTATTTCAAAACAAAATATAAAATCTAGTGTAGACTTGGGCTAATGGTTAGGTGGTGGGTGCTTGTTGGCATGCATTGTTATTCGGTGATACGATGTTGATTGCCAAGCACAAGGGGTATGTGGTTGTTGCCGAAGTCAAGTTAAGGACCGATCTGTGATCTATTGCTACAAAGCCTTTTTCGTACTACCACATGATAGGTATTAGACAGTCCTGGCAGACTAATTTGTAGGTCCCAACCTAAGTCTCGCAGTAAGTTGAAAGTGAGCATGCCATAGGCAAGATGAGATGATCATGTCTTGTGGATAAAGCTACAAATTAGTCTGGTGGATTCCTTACTGGGGTGAAACCTTAGTGTTGACTTGGCCAGGTTGAAGACTTTGCATTGTAAAAGCCTTCTCATGATCTCTCTGCTACACACCCAAGGAAGTGTGTTAATCTCATGGCAAGATGAGATGATCATGTCTTGTGGATAAAGCTACACAACCTCTGCAGAGTGTATAATCTATCCTGGATAGCTGTGCCAACGGTCATGTGTAAGCTGAGTAAAGTTTTTCACAGAAGTTATTCAAAAATTGGTTTTGATGGAAATTGTTGGAATCTTTTTGGAGAAACATGGACCAAGTGGAATCACGACATAATGATGACTAACTTTATCGAGGTGTACACCTGAGTTCTTAGGGGGTCCTGGATATTGCAGGGAGGACCTAGATTCCGGATGTTGACATGCTGAAGTGTGGGAAGGGTCGGCGGTAGAGCCATCTATTATGATGTGACCACGCCACCAACACATACGACCATAGCGGACAATTTCACGATTGAACTAAAGGTGAATTCATTTTGTCAACTTCAACACATTTTAAATGAGAATATGATGCTACCTAATGATGAAAAAATATATATTTGTAGCACCACATCACTTTGGAACCAATTGAAGCAAGGGTTCAAGTTGGACAGGTTTTGGAATCCAATTCGGCCTCCGGATCAGTTCGATTCAGCTGACAGGCCAACTTCAAACGGCCATAACATTTGATCAAGAAGGCTTCGGGGCCGTGAGTACTCGTTGGAAAGCTCTTGGAGTGTACTTTCAGATGGATCTGGTCTCACCTCCTAACTCCATCCGAGCAGATCAGAAACTGCAAAACAAGTCACATCACTTTTCAAGTCCGAGTCAAAGTCGGCCGAGGGCCTTGTAGCTTAGGCTATTTGGGCTGGTACTGTTCACATGAACAGTACCACGGCTGCATGAACAGTAACCATAAATAGTACCGTACCCCTTTTCATTAGATAAGTGCAGCTTCTCCCCTCCCCTATTTAAGGAGGTCGCACCCCTTTAGTTTTCCTTGGGTTTTCTTAAGAGATTATTCTGCTTAGCAGTTTCACCGCATTGTTCAGTTGGGGAACCCCAACTTGTGAACTTAATCTTTATTTGCAATACAATTTCAGATTGCATCTTGAACTCTCTTGCTTGTGTTCTCGATTCGCTTGCAGGAGATAGCCTTCTTGGCGAGGTCAACCGTGTTCGGCACGGTTGATAACCAACGGAGCAGTGGTGTAGTGATTGCGAGGGGTTCGATTAGTTTTGGTCGGAGCCTTTGGATCATCAATGTCAAGTTCTCCACAATCGACTTATCAGTACCTCTCAGAAGATCGGGCCATCATCATTTGGGCAATAAGACCAAATGGGGCAGCTTTACGCTATGACAAACCCAGACGCGGTAGCTTTGCATGCGTAGTGACAATACCAGGTGGGGCAGCACTCTACCTCGCAGACTATTCACAAGCAATTAACCAGACCATGCCAACCCTTTGGCTTATAAAAGGAGGTGGAAGAGATCTATGAGAGAATACTACACAACCAAACCCCACACTACACTAGAGCTTGGTTCATCACATCGGGATGGACAAGAGGCAGGAGAAGCAATGGGACAAGGTGGTGAAGCAATGGTAGGAGACCCGTGAATTAGCAAGGTCTGTTTTGGCCCGCGATGAACAAGCAATGACCTCTATGGCCCGGGCTGAACCAGTAGAGTGTGCTAAGAGGTTAGCTCCCCGTAATGATAGCCCTGTAGTAGGCTAGTAGCAACCCCATCCCGAACGTTTCAATCGAGCATTCACTGCAACACCTGCCCACGAGGAGACACCACCCCTCTGTTGGTGCAGGGACCCATGCAAGTTCTTTAAGTCTAAGCAACGGCTCAGCGTCCCCCCCTTCTTTCCGTCTTTCCCCCTGCGTAAACGTCATCACCATCACTGCGTCGAATACCCTTCCATTCCTACGTCTGTTTCCTCTTTCTCTCCACAATCACCGCTAGCCGCCGAAAATCACGATGAACAATTCGCGCGTCGTCGCGCCATGATGAATGCTACCAACCCCTCCGTCAGTCTTAAGCGACACTGAAACCATGAATCCTCCAGAGCTCGACCCCGCCGCCACAAAAACCTCATCACCAACCTCCTCTGGACATCTCTGGTAATGCACAGTACACCCCTGCAATCCCCTCACCCTCCTCTCTCTAATGCGGCATTCGCAGGCTACTGCCGCCCGTTAGAGCACCAGCGACCATCGGGCCAAGAGCGCCGAGCGCCACCATGAGGCACATGTGACATGGCGGCCACGTTGTGCCACAAGGCACCATCGGGCATGCCACCGCAGCAGCAGACGCCATGTTAGCGCTCGCTCACACGGTCAACAGCTGTGTCGGCGCATTGCCACATGGGTTACACATGTCACACACATGGCAGCCACCTCAGCAGAGTTTGCCAAGTCAGCACGAACGTGGCCACCACATCATCCGCCATGTCAGCACATGAGTTCCCAGACACATGGCAGCCACGTCAGCGCCACATGGCTGCCACATCAGCAAATTTTGCCCAGTCAACCGCCATATCACCCTCCCGCACCTCAGCCTCTCTATAGTCCATGGGCCTGGTTAACGATAGACCAAGCCCACATGTTAGCCTCTGGTCCAAAAAGTCCACCTTAGGGTTAATGTTAGATATCATAAATCCATTTTCCAGAAGAAAATTAATTCAGCAAAAAAATAAAATACTCTACTGATGTCATAATTCCAATTTCTTTTCGAAAAATAATTCTAAAAATTCAGATTTATTCTTTTTCTCTGATTTCAAACTTCTAGGAGCCTGTTCTACTTTGTCCTAGCTTCGATTAGAGCCATTCAAATTTCTAAATTCATCAAAAATTTCCTCTATCAATTTCTACACTTATTTTTAATATTTAGAGTTTATATTAAAAACAATCTATGATAATGAAGTTATCATAGATGGTTTGTATAACAAACCATCTGTGATATGTTTCCCACCTCGCAATCCTCCAAAATTTCATAATCTCCCTCTTGAGTCCGAGTAAGATTCCGTTCTGAGACACCTTTAGTAAAATGGGCATAACTTTTGCATATGGTGTCCATTTTCGATGTTCTTGTACTCGTTGGAAAGCTAACGACAAGCCCGATGCGAAAAAATGACCCACTTGTGTTAGTCGCCCTCTAAGATCTCTAAAATCGGCCATCTTTGGCTCTGGATTTGCATCACAAAATTTTAGTTTCTGTTTTTGCCCTTTTTCTTGGTCTTCCCTTCGGAATTTGGGTTTCGCCTCAGTTGTAAAGTTATAGATCACGTTGAAGCCTTTCAAACGAGCATATATAAGCCATATAAAACTTTGCTATTTTATCTTTTGAGACTAGCTATTTACATTGCACCGATATATGTCTTTGTGATATACCATTTGGCCATTATCACCGGCGGTTTTTAATAAGAACCGTCTATGATATCTTCCATTATCACAGATGGTTTTTGTTATGAACTGTCTGTGATGTCTCTATCATAGACGGTCTGTAATCTAAACCATCTGTGATGCCTCGCCACGTCACCGATCCACGGCATATCCCCCAGGATCTCGATCTCACATGTTCATTCTCTTCACATCGAATAGCAGGCACCAGTCTCCTCCCCACCTCTCACCCCTTATTAACTCCTCTCTCCCTACTCGAAGAACCAGTACCACCAGTACTACTCCAACTCATTTGTGCGCGGCAAGGGTGAGAAGGGGTTCGGCAAGGGCGGCTGAAATTTCGCTTGAAGTAAGATGAAAGGAAGAAGGCAATGGCAAATATGCACTATTCCAAGTCACCGGCATAGAAGCTGAAAATTGTGTTCATTGCCTTTTATTTCTGCTACTTGAAAATTTTCCCACACCACTTATTATATATTGTAGTTTAATGAAGGATGTGTAAGTCTAGCTTGTATTAGCCTGAAGTTTCTTGTAGTGTAACCATCTTTCTAAATTTAAAACCGTGAAGCTTATATTTGTAAAATTGTAAGTGTCCTCTTGTGTATGCAGTGCTATAGGTAACTTACTCATTATGTTGTGATGTTGTAATGGTGGATTCTAATCTTAATAGAAATGGAATGTGTTGCTGTGTTTGTTGTTGTATTTGCTTTTTTTCAGACGGCGTAGTTAACATTTCTGAGGCTAGCCGAAAAATAGAAAAAATTGAAGTATAGAATGAACTATCACAGACAGTTTTGTAGTATAAACCGTCTGTTAAGAATTATCACAGACAGCTTGAACCAAAACCATCGTAATACTCGCACATAATAGACGGTTCTATCTACTAACCGTCTGTGATACTCGCTCATCACAGACGGTTGGAATCTGTAACCATCTATGATGTATGAGTATCACCAATGGTTTTTGGTTTGAGCCGTCTGTGATAGTGTTTTTCATAGACGGTTCTAGTTATAAACTGTTTATGTTGTATTTATCACAGACGGGTCGCAAACCGTTTGTGATAACCTCCGATTATCACTGACACATAAATTCAGATGGTTCACAAAACCGTCTGTGATGACAGTTTCAAACCGTCTGTGATGACCCTTTTTATAGTAGTGATTGTTAGCCGCTTCCAAAAATTTGTCAGGTTTAATGTGAGTGTCGAGAATTTTAAAATAAATAATTATGTTTAAGCACAAAACTTAATACAGCAACATCATTCATAGTTCAGCTCGCATGAGCATTTTATGTCTACAACAAGACATACTGGACAAATATTTTATTCAACTTCCATGCAAATCAATACATGATATATATTTTGCATGCTAATCACATACAACAAGCATACATATTAGTATACAATACAACATTACTATCTAATAGGATAGCAGCTAGTACGTGCAACATTTAATTAATTAATTGTGGTTATCTGCCCAGAACTGAGCTTGGAGCCAATCCACAGTCTTCTTATCCACCTGAAACGCCTTGGCCAAAACATCATCTGAGATCGGCGGCTTTGACCCAAACACAGCATTTGCAATGGTGATAGCCCCAGGGTTTTGGCTGCTAAGTGCAGCAATTGCAACCGTTGGCATGTGGGGGTTAGGGTTGAATTGGAAGTGGATGAGTCCTTGTGGGAATACAAACACGTCACCCTTGTTGAGCACCTTAGAGAAGAGCTTGTTTGGAAGTGGAGGAGCTTGGTTGGACGTGACAAAGCCGACGTAGAGTGTACCTTCAAGCACGGTGAGAATCTCGGTGGCACGTGGGTGGGTGTGCGGTGGGTTCTCACCCAAGGGTGCATAGTCGATGCGCGCCAATGAAATGCCGAGGGTGTTGAGGCCAGGGATCCGCATGACGTTGATCAAGGTAACGTTGGACCTGACCTTGCTGGTCATCGTGTCCCTAGGCATGTCAAGTTTGGCTGCCATGAAGAAGTCCTCCGCTTTCACATCCTTCGGGTCTTTGCAGGCAAATCCATTAACAAGCACTGTATCAAAGAAGTAATATGTACACAAAAGTCAGAAGTTATTTCAAAACACATATATATCTCCGTACGCTTGAGAACCATTGCATGTGCCAAAACGAGAATTCAGATACTGACAGATGCAAGAACCACATACCATGGGAGTCCTTGTCGCGACGCAGAAGTCTTGGAGAGGGCTCGGATCGGAAGCAATGGCCTGCCATGAGACTAATGCAAGAATAGCAGTGAGGAGAAGGAAGGAGGAGGAGGAGGAGGCCATATGCTCTTTCACAGATCTTTATCTGTTAGTTAGCTGGATGTGTTTAATATCTCTGTAGTCCTGCTGCTTTGGCCATGGTTGGGGGATGCATGGATGTATATATATCTTGCCTGCAGCGACTGCAGGGTGAGTTTAATTATGAACAAGTCAAGAAGTCTACTATTTATTTGATTTGACTCAGTTTTGTGTAGACAACTCTCCCAACAATGAAGTGACCAAGTAAAGGTTACGCAATATATTTAATGAAAAGAAAAGTAGTTTGATCATTTTTTATGTGATGTTCGTCAATCGTCATGCATGACATTGATGCATGGTTAGTTGCGTGGGAGTAAAACTCGCGACGCGTCCCATATTACTAAGCCTAAACAACAATCGCTCGTTGTCTTCCTTCTCCGATGCCTAATATAACATCGAAGCGGTGTCATCCGTCATTAAATATCACATCAAATCGCTTTGAAGTACTGGTCACCATCCTATATATAGTGATGGCGAGTCAAAAGCCAATTCAATTACTCACCGCCCCATATATGACCACGTCAAAGTTAGTTAGCTAGCACACATATTAAAAAGGAAAAACATAACGAAACTTCCTAAAGTTGATCGGTTCCAGAGAGCATATTAGTAGTTCTTGTGGTTACAACCAAATAGCAAAGGAATGAGGCTACAGGAAGACTGTGAAGAGACTGCCCGTAGCCTTACATCATAGGGATGGCAATAGAAGTCTGTGCTAGTGACGTTGGTGATATCTGATATTTGCAAAAAAAGAGTGCTCTGGTCATTCCCATGATGCACAGGGCCTTCCTCTAGCACGAGCACAGCACTAATAGCGAGGGGGTCGTGGTGATATACTACAAGAGCAGAATCTCTAGTGTCAAGCACATGAGGCGGGGGAGCTTGGTGAGGTATTTGTTTAAGTCATGGAAGGCTTGTGCACACTCGTCTATCCATCAAAAATTGCTGAACCGCATGATGTTTTGAAAAAGGCAGCACATCTGTGCCCCTAGAGTGAAAATGACTAAGGGCGTCTAAGCAACTGCGAGCCTCTTGATGAGCTAATGTTGTCCCGCTCTTTCGATGAAAAGGATAATTTCGATTGGATGATGACCAACTCTCACGATCCAAGCTATGAAGCAACACGTACGAACCAAGCAATCATTGAACTAATCACCAAGTCGTTATCAACCATGCCAAAGACCTAATTGACCTGATCATGAGGATCAATTCCTGCAAGCAATCGAAGAACAAGAAAGAGCAAAGTAACAAGCAATCTGAATTGCGAATATATGAATTGAGTTCAAAAAGGTGGGATTCCATATAGGTTCTTTATGGTTGGTCTAGTTGACACAAGTGAAGAACAAGAGTTTTCACAATGGAGAAGCTAAGCAAATAAAATCCAAAGAAACTAGAAGGTGCAGCCTCCTTAAATAGGGAGGAAAACCCGCATAAAACTAAGAAATAAGGGTGGTACTATTCATGGTACTGTTCATATGAATAGTACAGCCATGAATAGTACTGAGCCAAGAGAGGGCGCCTTCCCTTGGGCCCAAGCATTACAAGGCCTAATTTGGCGTAAACAGTGATGTAACACATTCTTTTAGTGATTATGGTACGTACAGGATGAATTTGGAGGTGAGGCTAGATCCATTGGAAATAGGATGAGATAATCTTTCCATCGTGTACTCATGGACCTCAAATGGACTCCGTATGTAAAAGTTATGCACATTTGAAATTGGTGCTTTGTCTTGAGGCCGAATTGAATCACACAAGTTTATCTTAATGATTAGCTCCTAAATTCTTGAGTAAAAGAACATCACATACATAGGTAGTAGCATATTCTTATTAGAAACAAAATTTACTCCTAGAAATGAAGTTATCTGATAGTTCAATAGTTGTACGCTGAGCCCTTGTAATTGGACCTTGCAAGTGCATAGGTTCAGATCCATTGGTTGTATGCATGGAAGTGATGTCCTCATCATCCTCCCCTTCTTGCATTTTAGTCGTCCTCGACTCAAGCTCATCTTCTTCTCCCAAATCCAAGGAACACATACACGGAAAACACACCGCTTGGGGTCCACATAAAATCAATAAATCATGCATGATTATTAAATGCAGTGTTTTACATTATCTCTATGCAAACGTGTCTACAATATTTTGCTAATAAGAAAGAACAAAAAATCATGTGTTATTTTTTCATTACACGGCTAAGCGTAAACCTTATCAAGCATCTGTATATAATTTAGTTGTGGTTGTTCTCCCGAACTGAGCTTGGAGCCAATCCACGCCTTCTTGTCCACCTGAAACGCCTTGGCAAGAACATCATCCGAGATTGGTGGCTTTGATCCAAACACAGCATTAGCAATGGTGATTGCGCCAGGGTTTTGGCTGCTGAGCGCGGCGATGGCAACAGCTGGCTTGTCATAGCTTGGGTTGAATTGGAAGTGGATGAGCCCTTGCGGGAACACGAACACGTCTCCCTTGTTGAGCGTCTTCGTGAATAGCCTGTTGTCTGGGTTGGACGTGACGAATCCGACATAAAGTGTGCCCTCGAGGACTGTTAGGATCTCAGTGGCACGTGGGTGAGTGTGTGGTGGGTTCTGTCCTTTGGGAGCGTAGTCGATGCGTGCCATGGAGATGCCGAGGGTGTTGAGACCTGCAAGCTTCATCACGTTGATCAATGTTACGTTTGACCCGACCTTGCTCTTGGTAGTGTCCATTGGCTTGTCGAGGTTGGCAGCGAGGAAGAAGTCCTCGGGCTTCACGACATCAGCGTCCTTACAGGGGAACCCATTGACACGCACTGCATCAAAGAAGCAACATATATATACATGCGTTAGAAAGCCAAACGAAACATATGCTACTGTATGTGTCTATTTCATGCACGCGCATGACTTTGATGAAGCACTCTACCAGGGGAGTCCTTGTTCATGTCGGCGACACAGAAGTCCTGGAGAGGGCTGGGATCAGTAGCGACGGCTTGCGAAGCGACCAAGGAGAGAAAAGCAGCGAGAAGAAGGAAGTTAGAGGCGGCCATCTAGCTAGAGATCGATGGAGTTTTGCTAGCTCTTGTAGATGCAAGCTGTGTAGAAGTAGTCGATGCCTGTTGTGTATATGGAGCAAACTAGCTGATGCTTTGTCCATGGAGGCAAGGATGCACGCGTATATATAGCTTGTGAGGCGTGTGAGAAGGTGGCCGGGATCGATTCAGAAGATCAGGTCAAGGAGAGGCCGACTAGACAGATAGAAATGGTCCCAGGTTGAGCTAGCGACTGGTTCTCCCCTTGGCATACACATGTTGCATCCGACCCATGCAAGCTACTACTTAATTCGATCACGTGGTCTGGTGATGATACTCCTAGCAATGAGGTGACAAAGTATTTTGATAACTGTTATGCTCGTCACGCATGACATTGCTGATTGGTTGTGTGATCAGGTTATACAAAGGGCATGTTAGAATATTAATTAACCTGATAAAGTGATGTCCTTGACCAGCTTGTGATCTCTGCATGTTCTTACGTTGGTGCATCCATGGAATACAATGGATTGACGCTATAATTTCATCTCAGTCAATTTACACAACAATCACGTATGGCCATTATTTATCTTCGTCAGCCCGCTTCATCACAATGGTTTACTTTGAACGGAACACTGAAATGACATCTCAAAAATAGAACTGATTATACAGAAATTTCATCAGTGATGAGTATCACATCAAGCTCGGAGTTCTTTTCATCATTCAATAAACGACGACCTGCACATAGATGGCCGGCCGGCCACTCACCATGATTTGTTTTTTGTTGAAAAGATATAAAGGCGGTCACCATCATGTTGGCCTTGTGGGAGAAACATGAATCAATTAACTTCTTGAATGTAATCGACACTTGGTCGGCAATAATACATGGTCGACCATGTCAGACAGGCTTTGCAAGATATTAAAAGGAATGCTGATAGTACAAGATACTCGCCGTTACGTGCTTAATCAACACGCTTTGTTGCATGCAGCCGGTGGCCGTTGCAAGCTAGTCATACGCACTACTTGACTCGTCCACAAGCACACCTCGTGTTTCACGCACCCTCATGCGTATATATCCAAACCAATACTGTTGATGTGCTAGGAGATTCGTAATATTTGATGTGGGTATTTTTCACATGTCTATAAAAGAAAGTATATTAGAGATATCTAATCCCAAAAAATAATTTAAGTTCAATTTATCTAGTTTGAGCTAGTTTCATGGTATCTACCCACAACAGTCACATTAAATTCAAAAGTAGTTCAAACTAGTTTGAGTTGAGTTCAAAACTCACTTACCATAAATACATCAAAAGTATAAAACATTTTTATACACAAACTTCAAAATTTTTATTAGTCATACAAGTGTATCGGATTGTTTTTGACGTGGTGCCTAGGCACCCAAGTGTCTGATGTAATTTACCCCCACACACACACACACACACACACACACACACATATATATATATATATATATATATATATATATATATATATATATATATATATATATATATATATATATATATATATATATATATATATATATATATATATATATATATATATATATATATATGTAATTTGTTGGACTTGGAAATTGATTCTGATCTGTGTGTTTACCGTGGTAGTCCCACAATCAATCACTAGCACACAAATAAAACACTATTGCATCACATTCATACAAGAGAAAATAAAATAAAGTAGCACTTAATATTAAACGGTTCAACATAGGCTTACATGGACAAGTTTTAAACAAATGGGCTGACTAGCCAAAAGAGTACTTCCAACAAAAATAAGTGATAAGTAAGACAAAAGAGCCATCATGGTATACCATAACCCACAGGCAACCGACTAGTTTTTTGCATCCTCATCCCCAAATCCCACGGCATAAAAGTAGCCGACCAAGGGATCTTCCTCATCTTGCTTTGATTGGTTTAACAAGCACTTGTGGATACAAAATTGTATTGTGTAGTACTTTAAGCAAGGATAAAAATACACGCAAGCTTTATGTGAATTTTTCTGGTATTTCTGAAATTTATTTGGTTTCTTTTGAGTCTTTTTGAGTTTTCTTAGGTTTTCTGAAAAACAAAAACTATTTAATTATCTCCCTTTTTCCTAGGATGCCACATGGCTGGTCTAGATTTCGCCACATTACTGCCTGGCCCATCCCAGTCACCCGCCCTCCTCCCTCTCTCTTCGCCCTCCTCTCCGTCACCGATAGGTAGGACCTCCCCCTCCTGTCTTCTACCTTCCGCCACCCCCTTCTTTCCTTCTTTCCCCCTGCGTAAACGTCATCACCATCACTGCGTCGAATACCCTTCCATTCCTACGTCTGTTTCCCCTTTCTCTCCACAATCACCGCTGGCCGCCGAAAATTACGATGAACAATTCGCGCGTCATCGCGCCATGATGAATGCTACCAACCCCTCCGTCAGTCTTAAGCGACACTGAAACCATGAATCCTCCAGAGCTCGACCCCGCCGCCACAAAAACCTCATCACCAACCTCCTCTGGACATCTCTGGTAATGCACAGTACACCCCTGCAATCCCCTCACCCTCCTCTCTCTAATGCGGCATTCGCAGGCTACTGCCGCCCGTTAGAGCACCAGCGACCATCGGGCCAAGAGCGCCGAGCGCCACCATAAGGCACATGTGACATGGCGGCCACGTTGTGCCACAAGGCACCATCGGGCATGCCACCGCAGCAGCGAGCGCCATGTTAGCGCTCGCTCACACGGTCAACAGCTGTGTCGGCGCATTGCCACATGGGTTACACATGTCACACACATGGCAGCCACCTCAGCAGAGTTTGCCAAGTCAGCACGAACGTGGCCACCACATCATCCGCCATGTCAGCACATGAGTTCCCAGACACATGGCAGCCACGTCAGCGCCACATGGCTGCCACATCAGCAAATTTTGCCCAGTCAACCGCCATATCACCCTCCCGCCACCTCAGCCTCTCTATAGTCCATGGACCTGGTTAACGGTAGACCAAGCCCACATGTTAGCCTCTGGTCCAAAAAGTCCACCTTAGGGTTAATGTTAGATATCATAAATCCATTTTCCAGAAGAAAATTAATTCAGCGAAAAAATAAAATACTCTACTGATGTCATAATTCCAATTTCTTTTCGAAAAATAATTCTAAAAATTCAGATTTATTCTTTTTCTCTGATTTCAAACTTCTAGGAGCCTGTTCTACTTTGTCCTAGCTTCGATTAGAGCCATTCAAATTTCTAAATTCATCAAAAATTTCCTCTATCAATTTCTACACTTATTTTTAATATTTAGAGTTTATATTAAAAACAATCTATGATAATGAAGTTATCATAGATGGTTTGTATAACAAACCATCTGTGACATGTTTCCCACCTCGCAATCCTCCAAAATTTCATAATCTCCCTCTTGAGTCCGAGTAAGATTCCGTTCTGAGACACCTTTAGTAAAATGGGAATAACTTTTGCATATGGTGTCCATTTTTGATGTTCTTGTACTCGTTGGAAAGCTAACGACAAGCCCGATGCAAAAAAATGACCCACTTGTGTTAGTCGCCCTCTAAGATCTCTAAAATCGGCCATCTTTGGCTCTGGATTTGCATCACAAATTTTTAGTTTCTGTTTTTGCCCTTTTTCTTGGTCTTTCCTTCGGAATTTGGGTTTCGCCTCAGTTGTAAAGTTATAGATCACGTTGAAGCCTTTCAAACGAGCATATATAAGCCATATAAAACTTTGCTATTTTATCTTTTGAGACTAGCTATTTACATTGCACCGATATATGTCTTTGTGATATACCATTTGGCCATTATCACCGGCGGTTTTTAATAAGAACCGTCTATGATATCTTCCATTATCACAGATGGTTTTTGTTATGAAGCATGCGTGATGTCTCTATCATAGACGGTCTGTAATCTAAACCGTCTGTGATGCCTCGCCACGTCACCGATCCACGGCATATCCCCCAGGATCTCGATCTCACATGTTCATTCTCTTCACATCGAATAGCAGGCACCAGTCTCCTCCCCACCTCTCACCCCTTATTAACTCCCCTCTCCCTACTCGAAGAACCAGTACCACCAGTACTACTCCAACTCATTTGTGCGCGGCAAGGGTGAGAAGGGGTTCGGCAAGGGCGGCTGAAATTTCGCTTGAAGTAAGATGAAAGGAAGAAGGCAATGGCAAATATGCACTATTCCAAGTCACCGGCATAGAAGCTGAAAATTGTGTTCATTGCCTTTTGTTTCTGCTACTTGAAAATTTTCCCACACCACTTATTATATATTGTAGTTTAATGAAGGATGTGTAAGTCTAGCTTGTATTAGCCTGAAGTTTCTTGTAGTGTAACCATCTTTCTAAATTTAAAACCGTGAAGCTTATATTTGTAAAATTGTAAGTGTCCTCTTGTGTATGCAGTGCTATAGGTAACTTACTCATTATGTTGTGATGTTGTAATGGTGGATTCTAATCTTAATAGAAATGGAATGTGTTGCTGTGTTTGTTGTTGTATTTGCTTTTTTTCAGACGGCGTAGTTAACATTTCGAGGCTAGCCAAAAATAGAAAAATTGAAGTATAGAATGAACTATCACGAGACAGTTTTGTAGTATAAACCGTGCATTAAGAATTATCACAGACAGCTCAAACCAAAAACCATCGTAATACTACGCACATAATAGACGGTTCTATCTACTAACGTGCGTGATACTCGCTCATCACGAGCGGTTGGAATCTGTAACCATATATGATGTATGAGTATCACCAATGGTTTTTGGTTTGAGCCGTCTGTGATAGTGTTCTTCATAGACGGTTCTAGTTATAAACTGTTTATGTTGTATTTATCACAGACGGGTCGCAAACCGTTTGTGATAACCTCCGATTATCACTGACACATAAATTCAGATGGTTCACAAAACCGTCTGTGATGACAGTTTCAAACCGTCTGTGATGACCCTTTTTATAGTAGTGATTGTTAGCCGCTTCCAAAAATTTGTCAGGTTTAATGTGAGTGTCGAGAATTTTAAAATAAATAATTATGTTTAAGCACAAAACTTAATACAGCAACATCATTCATAGTTCAGCTCGCATGAGCATTTTATGTCTACAACAAGACATACTGGACAAATATTTTATTCAACTTCCATGCAAATCAATACATGATATATATTTTGCATGCTAATCACATACAACAAGCATACATATTAGTATACAATACAACATTACTATCTAATAGGATAGCAGCTAGTACGTGCAACATTTAATTAATTAATTGTGGTTATCTGCCCAGAACTGAGCTTGGAGCCAATCCACAGTCTTCTTATCCACCTGAAACGCCTTGGCCAAAACATCATCTGAGATCGGCGGCTTTGACCCAAACACAGCATTTGCAATGGTGATAGCCCCAGGGTTTTGGCTGCTAAGTGCAGCAATTGCAACCGTTGGCATGTGGGGGTTAGGGTTGAATTGGAAGTGGATGAGTCCTTGTGGGAATACAAACACGTCACCCTTGTTGAGCACCTTAGAGAAGAGCTTGTTTGGAAGTGGAGGAGCTTGGTTGGACGTGACAAAGCCGACGTAGAGTGTACCTTCAAGCACGGTGAGAATCTCGGTGGCACGTGGGTGGGTGTGCGGTGGGTTCTCACCCAAGGGTGCATAGTCGATGCGCGCCAATGAAATGCCGAGGGTGTTGAGGCCAGGGATCCGCATGACGTTGATCAAGGTAACGTTGGACCTGACCTTGCTGGTCATCGTGTCCCTAGGCATGTCAAGTTTGGCTGCCATGAAGAAGTCCTCCGCTTTCACATCCTTCGGGTCTTTGCAGGCAAATCCATTAACAAGCACTGTATCAAAGAAGTAATATGTACACAAAAGTCAGAAGTTATTTCAAAACACATATATATCTCCGTACGCTTGAGAACCATTGCATGTGCCAAAACTGAGAATTCAGATACGAACAGATGCAAGAACCACATACCATGGGAGTCCTTGTCGGCGACGCAGAAGTCTTGGAGAGGGCTCGGATCGGAAGCAATGGCCTGCCATGAGACTAATGCAAGAATAGCAGTGAGGAGAAGGAAGGAGGAGGAGAAGGCCATATGCTCTTCCACAGATGTTGTCTATTTGTTAGCTGGATGTGTTTAATATCTCTGTTGTCCTGCTGCTTTGGCCATGGTTGGGGGATGCATGGATATATATATCTTGTCTGCAGCGACTGCAGGGTGAGTTTAACTATGAACAAGTCAAGAAGTCTACTATTTATTTGATTTGACTCAGTTTTGTGTAGATAACTCTCCCAACAATGAAGTGACCAAGTAAAGCTTACCCAATATATTTAATGAAAAGAAAAGTAGTTTGATCATTTTTTATGTGATGTTCGTCATGCATGACATTGATGCATGGTTAGTTGCGTGGGGAGTAAAAGTCGGCGACGCGTCCCATATAACTAAGCCTAAACAACAATCTGCTCGTTGTCTTCCTTCTTCGATGCCTAATATAACATCAGAAGCACTGTCATCCGTCATTAAATATCACATCAAATCACTTTGAAGTACGTACCTGGTCACCATCCTGTAGTGATGGCGAGACAAAAGCCAATTCCAATTACTCAGCCGGCCCCATATATGATAACGAAACTTCCTAAAGTTGATCGGTTCCAGATAATATATTACTAGTACTCGGCACATTCTGCCTGCTTAATGACAATTTCTATCTGGTCTTGCTTCTTGACTTGTTCACAACCTCACACCTACGCTTTCTGCTGCTATATATACACGTCCATCCTCTGCAAGGCCAAAGCACACACCGACACCAGAAACATAAACATCTACTTGAGAAACAGCACTCGCAGAAGATTCTGCAAAAACCAAATGGCAGGCCATCGCTTCTGATCCGAGCCCTCTCCCAAGACTTCTGCGTTCCATACAATGACTCACATGGTATGGACTTCAGCTCTCTTAAATCGAACACTTTTGAGTTCGATACATGCGATTCTGATAGGTAAAAATACATATTAAAAATTGACAGTAACTTCGAACACACTGTTATACATGTTTAATTTCCTCCATGATGCAATTTGTGTCAATGGATTCGTCTGCAAAGATTGTTCGACTGGATGACAATAGAAGAAGTGAATGTCACCAACTCAAAAATTTTCTTCAAATATTCAAGATTCTTTCCTCAGACATCTACAAAGGTGTAGAAAACATAATCCTCAGCTAAAAATCAAACCAATTAGGTCAAATCAACAAAACTTGGAACCTAACCTTCCCAGTGGTCTGACTGGTCTCCAGAAGGCTGTCTGACCGGCCCGAGCAGTCTGACTGCTAGTATAAGAGTGGTCTGATTGCTAGCTATAGTAAAATTAGGCAAATAAATAGTGTTTTCAGCACTATTTCAAATCCGAATATCGATGGAACTATTGATCTGTAAATTCAAATGACATGAAATTCTGCAGTGATCTTTTCTAGGCTATCAAGAACCTATTCCAATAAACAATTACGAAAATCATCACCAAAGTTGAGACATTTTTTAGTTTAAAGGAAAGGTGCACCAAAACCGCGCCAAAACTGAAATCGGTGAATACAACTTACTCGTAGGTGGATAATGACCAAGATGGGTCTAGATGTATTCTCACATATCCTAGCAAGCAAGAACATGAAAGAAATCATGTCAAAAACCCTCAGATTAAGAAATAACACTTTGAGGTCAAATCAAGCAGAAATGGATTTTCTTGATAAACTTGCATCAAAGTGCTGAGATGGGGTAGAGATAGATTCCCAGAGATTGTCTCCATTACTTACATATCCTTGGCACAATAAGATCAAGAAAAGGAAAGGAGAGAGATCAAAATCAACCAAATCAAAAGCAAATCAATCAAAACATGATGGATCCATGAAGCTGATCAAAGATTCATGTATTGCTTGCTTGACAGGGATAGTTTTATAGCCACTCTACCTTAGAGGACAGAGTGTACACAATGCACTAAACTCTCAAACCCTAACCCTAGACATGAGCACAAGAAAGATGGATTGGATGGTTAACACAAGTCTCCATCCCAATCTCTTTATATAGGTGGGCTAACTATCCACACCTATCTCTAATGGATATTATCCACTTAGTATAATGAGGAAAACCCATTAATGTAACATTCTAAAATTTTATTTGCATTTTTTGGATTTATTGAAATTTATTTGGATTTTTCTAGATTTTATTCCAAAGCCTAAAGCAAGAATATTTTATTTATCTATTTTATAAGCGCCAAAAATATTGTACTTTATTTTTTCAGAGTTTTCCAAGATTTATAGTATTTTTGTGAATTTGTATGGAATTTTTTATAGTTAATTGCTATTTTTGAAGCTGCCTAGTATTTCTAAAAAATATAAAACAAAATTTAAACCCAAACTCTCCTTGGGCTGACACGTCTAAAGCCCAGATCAAATCCGCCTTACCCGATTTATTCTAGGCTGTCACCTTTTGGCTAACGGCCCTGAGGGGTATATGGTTGGTGCCTAAGTCCAGTTAAAAACCGGTCTATGAGCTACTGCTACAAAGCTCTTTTTGTACTACCACAAGGCTGGTATGGGATAGTCTTGGCAGGCTAATTTGTAGGTCCCAACCTGAGTCTCGCTGTAGGTTGAAAATGAGAGTGGCGTAGGCCATATGAAGTCTTATTCGGCTCAAGAGGGGGTCCCGGTCTGGTGCATTCCTTACTACGGTGAAACCTTAGTGTTGGCTTGGCCATGTTGAGGGCTTTGCATTATAAAGGCCTTGTTAATCGCGTGGCAATATTTGATGATCGTACCTTTTGGGTAAAACTGTACAACCTCTGCAAACTGTATAATCTATACTGGATAGCCGTGCCCACTGTCATGGGCAAGCTGAGTAAAACTTTTCACAGATTAGACTTTCTGTTTTCAAAAGCTGGTTTTGATGGAAGTTGTTGGAATCTTTTTGGAAAAAGATGGACCAGGTGGGATACCTGTGGATAGGTTAGTATTTGGTCATAGCCTGCACTAACAATATTACTTTGTTAAATTACTGTTTCTATCTATTGTATCAAATTCAGCTTTTGAATCTACTTACAGTATTTACTTCAATTTCGCTTTACGCTCAATTAACCTTACTATGCCTTCCATTGTCAACCCTTATGCATGCATTAACACTGTTAAACCTCCTAGTGTAACTTGTGGAGTACTTTATGTACTCATGTTGCTTAATTCACTATTTTTAGAGGATGCCTTCATCAGCTTCAGTGAGTATAACGAGGAGTAGGCCACGTCTTACAGTCATTTGCTTATGGGCAGGCAGGATGGGCTGCTCCTTATTATTTATCTTCTGTTGTTTATCTTTATGTTGGCTTCGAGCCCCGTTATTGTAAACTTTGGCCATAAGGTCGTACTCTTTTAATTAATAAAGTTTGGTTGTTATGCATGATATGCGTTCCTGTTAACCCGGTGTGCACTACATTTTCCTGGGATAATGCGATTTACACAGAGAGTTCTAGAGTTGTTGCTCTGGGGTCCGACAGAGATGGTATTAGAGCTATAATGACCCTAAGACATGACCGTAAATAGAATAGAATGGACAAACTTTAAGGAAATATTTTAAAAGATAGCTATTTTGGCAATTCCTGAATCTAGTCTTTTTCACTCTATCACTTAACTATATTCTATCATCAAAAAAATTGTTTACTGACTCTTCTCCTTTTCGAAATTGTAGATGGCCGAACATCCCACCCAAGTCACCCATGGAATCCTTGCCAGCCACTTAGCTTACTATCTTTGGGATCTTCTCTAAGAGTTAGGCTTCAAGGCACACCTTATTTATCAGGGATACCTGAGCACCTATGGAGATCAAGAACGCTGGAGGTGGAAGTGTTGATTTACGCCAACATTGGAGATGAAGCAACATTTCACACCTTTAATGCCTCTCTACCACGGGACACCTTCTTCAATGGAATCCAAGGTGCAGCCCGTGAAGCAATCTGCTAGATGAGGGACATCTACGCACAAGAGCTACGATGCACCACATTTCACAACTACCCCAGCAAGTTTCCTGCTAGCTCCAACAGCGTCTTCTCCTCTACAGAGTATGAGAGTAACCCAAGGTTCATTAGTCAAGTGAGGTACGCCAAGTCTTTGGACTATATGTACCAAACCACCTTGCATGAGTTGAGCTCCACATCACAGAGACTCTGTGTAGCAAAAGAAGAATTAGCCAAGTACCGCATTGAGGATGAGGGTTCCTCTATGGTGAGCCGCCCCAAAGAAGCGTAGTAGTAGTAGCACCAGCCCCATAGAAATCATGAGTTTAAGTCCAAGTTATTGGAAAATCCCTGTGAGTTGTTATTCCTTTGTCAATAGCCTCAAGGTTATAATTATAATATTTAATAAAAGTGTTTTGTTGGTTGTTATTTAAGTTTTGTTGCTTTTCTTGCTTGTTGTGGGAATGTTACAAAGACCGTCTCCTAGTTCTCTCTTCTGTTCTCCTAAATCTGCAAGATTCTGACAGATGGTGAACACAAGGATGAACGTCAATGACAACACCAACGCCAAAACCGAAACATAAGGAAGCCGGTCTACTCCCAGCCCTCCGCCTCCACGATAGCGGACCTGACTAGGCTCAATTGATGGCAAACCAAAATCAGCTAATTCAACTGCTAGCTCAAACCATCAACAATCTAGCTCAGTATGTTCCTCTGCCGCCTGCTCAAGCTCCTCAACCCTGATTGTCAGAGTTTTTAAGGATAAAGCCTCCAACCTTGTCAAGTAGTGTAGAGCCAATGGATGCTAATGATTGGCTCTGTGCAATTGAAAAGAAGTTGGATATTTTGCAATGCACTGATCGAGAAAGGGTCTTGTTTGCTTGTCACCAGTGGAATGGACTTGCTTCCGAGTGGTCAAATCAATCGTGTTATCCGATCCATAACCCTCACCAATGACCAAGGAGTGGAATTAATCTTTACCCCCAAAGTCCCTGAAAAAGAAGATTGTGCTCTTAACCAACTTCAAGTACTAGAAGAAGTACCGGTTCTGCGGGAACACCCAGATGTATTTCCAGAAGATTTACTGAGAATGCCACCGGATAGGGAAATCAAGTTGTGATTGACCTAGTCCCTGGTACAGCTCCAATCTCCAAGAGACCGTACCAAATGCCAGCTAATGAGTTAGCTAAGTTGAAGAAGCAAATTCAGGAGTTGGAGGATAAAGTATATGTTCATTCGAGTTCTTCACCTTGGGGAGCACCTGTCCTCTTCGTCAAGAAAAAGGATGGAAGCATGAGAATGTGTGTGAACTACAAGCACTCAATGATGTCATAATCAAGAACAAGTACTCGTTGCCTAGAATTGATGATCTGTTTGATCAGCTGAAAGGAGCTAGTGTCTTGTCCAAGACAAACTTGAGATCAGGATATCACCAGTTGAAGATCCGTGCTGAAGACATCCCCAAGACTACATTCTCTACTTGTTATGGATAGTATGAGTTCGATGTCATGTCCTTTAGACTGACAAATGCACCTGCTTATTTCATGGGTATGATAAACATTGTATTCAAGGAGTACCTTGATAAGTTTGTGGTAATTTTCATAGGTGACATCCTTATCTACTCCAAGAATGAAGAAGAGCATGAGAATCATCTTAGAATAACCCTAGAAAAACTCAAAGAGCATCAGCTCTATGCCAAATTTAGTAAGTGTGAATTTTGGCTAAAGGAGGTTCCTTTTCTTGGACATGTTGTGACAGCCAAAGGTACTGTAGTAGATCCTTCCAAAGTACAAGCAGTAATGGAATGGAAGCAACCCAAGTCAGTAACCAAAGTCAAAGGTTTTCTTGGATTTGCTAGTTACTATCACCGCTTCATAGCAGGATTTTCAGAGTTAGCCAAGCCAATAACTCAGCTTCTGAAGAAAGAGAAGTTTGAATGGACAAAAGCCTACGAGCAAAGTTTTCATACTCTCAAGAACAAGCTAGTTTTAGAACCAGTGCTTGTCCTACCAGGTGTGCATAAGGATTTTGAGATTTTCTGTGATGCCTTTAGTCAAGGTTTAGGCTGTGTTTTGATGCAAGAAGGCAAAGTGGTAGCTTATGCATCACATCAACTAAGACCTCATGAGTGTAATTATCCTGCTTATGACTTGGAACTAGCATCCATAGTGTATGCTCTAAAGATCTGGTGTCACTATCTCATCGATAATCGTTGTGAAGTATACACGGACCACAAGAGCTTGAAGTACATCTTCACTCAAGCAAAACTCAACTTAAGTTAGGGAAGATGGTTAGGGTTGATCAAAGATTAAGATATTAGGATTCACTATCATCCAGGCAAAGTGAATGTTGTGGCTAATGCACAAAGTAGGAAGTCGTATGCAAACAGTGTTTTGTCAGAAGAAGACCGGACTGACCGGAGGAGTCTCCGTCGATTCTAAACCCAGTGGATCAAGGTATTCTCTCAGCCTTAGATATTCAACCTGCTTTACTTGATCAAATCAAGGAAGCCTAGAAGGTTGATAAGGATATTCAGGAAGTATGAAAGAATATGAGAAGAGGCAAAGCCCCAGGGTTCAATGAAGATGAGCGTGGAACTATCTGGTTTGAAAACTGCATCTGTGTGCCCAATAATCAAGAGATCAAGAACATAATTCTACGAGAAGCCCATGAAACCCCATACTCAATTCACCTAGATCGTACCAAGATGTACCAGGACCTTAGGGAAAGATACTGGTGGGTCAGTATGAAAAGAGAGATTGCAGTGTTTGTTGAAGCTTGTGACACCTGCCAGAGGGTCAAGGCAAAACATCAAAAACCTGTAGGACTTTTGCAACCCATGCCAATACCAGATTGGCAGTGGGAAGAATTTGGCATGGATTTCGTAACCAGACTCCCTAGAACTCAATCTGGCTATGACTCAATCTGGGTGGTAGTCAACCTACTGACTAAAATAGCTCATTTCATACCTGTCAAAACTACTTACTTTGGAAGTAAGTTAGCTGAGCTACATATGTCTAGAATCATGTGCTTACATGGACTTCCCAAAAAGATTTTAGCAAAAACTTCATGAAGAGTTAGGGAGTAAGCTTAACTTCAGTACGGCTTATCATCCCTAGACAAATGAGCAAACAGAGTGAGTCAACCAAGTACTAGAGGATATCTTAAGAGCATGTGCTTTGGATTTTTGGAATAGTTGGGACCGTTCTTTACCCTATGCTGAGTTCTCATACAATAATAGTTATCAGGCCAGCTTGCAGATGGTACCTTCTGAAGCACTGTATGGTAGGAAGTGCAGAACACCTTTACTCTAGAAACAGCCTGGATAGTTTCAAGATGCTGGACCGAACCTACTTCAAGATACTGAAGAAAAAGTAAGAAAGATCAAGGATAGATTGAAGATAGCCCAGTGTTGACAGAAAAGTTATGCCGACAACCACCGTCGAGACTTGACCTTCGAGGTTGGAGACTATGTTTATCTCAGAGTATCTCCTCTTAGAGGAGTCAAAAGGTTTCAAACAAGAGGAAAGCTTATACCGAGATTTGTGGGACCATTCAAGATCTTAAATCGCAAAGGAGAAGTTGCATACCAGTTGGAGTTACCACAAAGCAAGTCAGGAGTGCACAACATCTTTCACGTCTCTCAGTTGAAGAAATGTCTCCAAGTACCCGCAAAACAAGTAACACTAGAAACCCTGGATCTTAGGAAGATCTCACTTACCAGAGCAACCAATCAAGATTCTTGAGACAGCAGAGCATCAGACCAGGAGGAAGACTGATATATTTTGTAGAGTCCAGTGGAGCAATCACATAGAAGATGAAGCAACCTATGAATGAGAAGAAGACCTAAAAGCCAACCATCCCCATCTCTTTGCTAGCTAGTTCAAATCTCGAGGGTGAGATTTTCTTAAGGGGAGTAGGTTGTAATATCCCAAATTTTTATTTGCATTTTATTGGATTTATTGGAATTTGTTTGGATTTTTCTGAATTTTATTCCAAAGCCTAAAGCAAGAAAACATGATTTATCTATTTTCTAAAAGCCCAAAATATTTTATTTTATTTTTCTACATTCTCCTAGATTTATAGTATTTTTCTGAATTTTTAACGAATTATTCAGAGTTAATTTCTATTTTCTAGGTATTTATTTAAGATTCTAGTATTTTTGAAAAATATAAAACAAAATTTAAACCCAAACCCTCCTTGGGCTGACACGTGTCAAGCCCAGATCAAATCCGCCCCGCTCGATTTAATCTTGGCTGTCCCCCTTCGACTGACGGCCCTGATCTCCTCCTTGCACCACGAGGCAATCATCCAGCCGCCCATCCCTTCCCTTTTCTCCTCTCTCACCTGCCAACATGTGGGTCCCCGGTCTTCTTCCTTGCTCCTTCCTCCCCAAGCCAACCACCATGGCTGTGAGCCGAGCTCCCGATTCTTCTATTGCCCTACCATTTCTTTGTGTCTTTATGGCCACTGAGTGCCCCTCTTCAATCTCCACTCGCCTTCGCCCATTTCCTCTCTCTTTAAATCCCACCTTGCCGTTTCATGCCACCTCTGGCCATCATTGCTCCGGCAACCATTACCCCCCCATCATCCTATATAAAGCCCTCCCCCTCCGTCCCATTCTCCAGCCCCACTCCACCTTGCTCCACCTCCAATTCTCCTCCCATGCCCGAGATGCCCTAGTGTCGTCTCTCCTCTTCGTCGAGTGCCGAAGGTTCTCTAGTAAGGAATTGCCATTGGTCAGAGCGGCACCGAGCCAAACCGCCACCATATTCGCCTTTGCTGGGCCCGTGCACATGCCCGCCGCCCCTCCGTTGGGCAAGCCACTGCTAGAAATGCCTCGCCGTTGATGCCCTCACTTGGCCACCTCTGCTTCCTCGTAGTCGGCCGCCACCAAGCATCCCCGAGCGTCGTGCCAAGGTGCTTTGTGATCCTCATCACCCCCTCTTGCTCTTGCGCCAACCGTCGGCCACCGCTAAGCACCGAAGCTTCGGTAAACCTTGGGTCTCGAGCACTGCCCCGGCCAGCCTTGCCACGTCAGCAGGCTAAGGTGACGTGGCCGCCATGTGGCAATCCACGTCGGCTCCAACTCGCCCCGTCGGCCTCATTCGCCATGTCAGCATTTCTAAATCTTTTCCTTCACAAAAATAAAGCGGCCAAAAAATGAAAATCAAATAATCCAATTTTTCAATAAAAAAATAATTCTGAAAATTAGCCTTTCCTTTTTTCTTTAGTTTTAAACTTCCAGAAGCCTGTATTTCTTCATTTTTGACACCGATTGAACCTGTTCAAATTTCTAAATTCTTCCAAAATTCTAAACTACCCAGTTCTTGACTCATTTTGAATTTTGTTTGAATTTATTGGCTTTCGTTGTTCGCATGTAGACTATGATGAATCCGGAGTATTCGATTTCGATGATTCGCAGCACCAAGACTTTGAGCAACGTAAGTTACACCTTTGACCATGTTGCACATAGTAATTTAAATTATTTATGTTTTTTAATTGATTCTGCATGCATATTTTTATTCAACGTATTTTAATCCAATTTTAAATTTAGTTATTGCCTGTTTGTTAATACCTCCTTTGATATTGATTCTCGGATAACTTGTCACCCTAGAATAAAACTCTGGTTAGCATGCTCGTATGGAGTAGAGAATTTTTGTATCAAATGCTTAGACCTACTTAGACGTTATTTTTATTCTGGGATAACTTTTTCACATAAAATGGTAAACTTTTGAAACGTACTCTTATCTTTGGTGAGTCAAGAAAGGCTATGAATTATTTCAAAACAAAATATAAAATCTAGTGTAGACTTAGGCTAATGGTTAGGTGGTGGGTGCTTGTTGGCATGCATTGTTATTCGGTGATACAATGTTGATTGCCAAGCACAAGGGGTATGTTGTTGTTGCCGAAGTCAAGTTAAGGACCGGTCTGTGAGCTATTGCTACAAAGCCTTTTTCGTACTACCACATGGCAGGTATTGGACAGTCTTAGCAGACTAATTTGTAGGTCCCAATCTGAGTCTCGCAGTAGGTTGAAAGTGAGCATGGCATAGGCCAAGTGAAGTCTTACTCGGCTCAAGAGGGGGTCCCGATCTGGTGGATTCCTTACTGGGGTGAAACCTTAGTGTTGACTTGGCTAGGTTGAAAACTTTGCATTGTAAAGGCCTTCTCATGATCTCTCTGCTGCACACCCAAGGAAGTGTGTTAATCTCATGGCAATATGAGATGATCATGGCTTGTGGATAAAGCTACACAACCTCTGCAGAGTGTATAATATATCTTGGATAACTGTGCCAACGGTCATGTGTAAGCTGAGTAAAGTTTTTCACGGAAGTTATTCAAAAATTGGTTTTGATGGAAATTGTTGGAATCTATTTGGAGAAACATGGACCAAGTGGGATACCTGCGGATAGGTTAGTGTTTAGTCGAAACCTGCACTAACGATATTACTTCGTTAAATTGATATTTCTATCTATTGTATCAAATTCAGCTTTTGAATCTACTTATAGTATTTACTTCAATTTCACTTTACATTCAATTAACTTTACTATGCCTTCCATTGTCAACCCTTATGCATCCATTAACTTTCTTAAACCTCCTGGTGTAACTTGTGGAGTACTTTATGTACCCATGTTGCTTAATTCACTATTTTCGGAGAATGCCTTCATCAGCTTCATTGAGGATAATGATGAGTAGGCCACGTCTTATAGTCATTCGCCTGTGGGCAGGCAGGATGGGCTTGTCCTTATTATTTATCTTCTGCTGTTTATCTTTATGTTTAGCTTCGAGCCTCGTTATTGTAAACTTTGGCCACAAGGCCGTATTCTTTTAATTAATAAAGTTTGGTTGTTATGCATGATATGTATCCCTGTTAACCCTGTGTGCACTAGCTTTTCCTAGCTATTGCAGTTTACATAGAGGGTTTCAGAGCTGTTGCTCCGTTGTCCGACAATTAACCCCACACACAGATTTTACTCACACAAGTTCACTTAGGCTGGTTTTCAAAGCACATAAGCCAAAATCGTCTAAGTCGTTTACCCTTGATCCATTTTGATCAAACTAGTTTTTCTTTGACCTAAAACACTTTCCTAAGCACCATTCATGCGCCACAATTTTGATCCAAGGTAGATTCCGATATTTTGGCCAAACTATCAAAATACCCTTTCTTGACCGAGACTTCATCGTCCACTACAAGCAATCACCATGCTTACCACGTGTTAGTTGAGCATTGGCTTACCACATATCTACAAGTCTCACCCACTCTAGTTTCACCAGATCACGCCTCACTTGAACCGACCAAGCCATATGGTGCAAACCCGTCGTTTGAACTCGCCCTCAACATTTCTCACCTTTCTTGCGCCATGTTTGAGCTCACTATCTCACCCGGCATCCTTGATCATTCTAGGACTCAGTTCTTCCCTGAACGTAGCCCCGATCCTCGCCGTCGACTATGACAACTTGAAGCACCCTTGCACATCCAAAGACAAAGATATCATTTCCAAGCATAAGTTCTTTACAACTTGACCCACGTTAGTCAAACATGCATCATGCACCCTTAATGCAATGACCCAAGTCAACCCAACTCGATCCATGACTCAATTCCCAAAACACTATTTTTCTGTAACTTCCAAAAACAGTCTAAATCAAATGCAATCTTTGCAAAACTAAATAACCACTCCAGAAACATTAAACAGGACCTTCTCACATGGTCCTTCAATCTCCCCCTTGATGAACCCATTGGCAATTCTTCAAAAATGCAAATTGGAGGTGGATTTAGGAAAAAAGAATTTTGCAAAGAGAGCTCCAAATGATCAAAAGAAGATTGTGACATCCTGAAAATGATCATTTGAGGCAGAAATGGATAGAAATTACTAAAAAGACAGTTTCGCTCAAAAACTTCGTATCCTCCAAAAGTGTTGGGAAATCTCACTTTAGTTCCATATGAAAGAGCAATTGCTCGATTTGAACTTAGTCATGGTGAGAGGTGAAAATAAATCACAGCAACATTGTCGGAACCCGGAGCAACAACTCCTGGATCCTCTGCATAAATTGCACTAGTCCAGGATCAGCTAGTGCACACAGTAGAACAAAGATACATATCAAGTACAAATGACCAACTTTATTAATTAAAAGAGTACGACCTTATGACCAAGACTTACATCAACGCTCATTGGCAACAATAATAAGACAAAATAATTGCGGAAGTAAACTAAAAAGAAGCGAAGCCCAAGCCTGCCCACAGGCAAACGACAGTAAGACGTGGCCTACTCGTCTAGGTCTTCACCGTGGTTGACGTCATCTTCCTCTGTGTGGACATAGCAAGGTGAGTACAAACTTGTACTCTGCAAATCACACGGAGAAATGCAACATAATGATAAGTGCAACAATGGAAGGCTTATATGGTTAGTTTGCATAAAACAACATTTAAAGAAATACAGTAAGTAGATTGAAATTGCTAAATTTAATATAGTAAGTAAAAAACAATACTTATAATCAAAAATAATATCGTCAGTGCATGCTCCGACCAAACACTAACCTATTCATGGGCATCCCACCCGGACCATCTTTCCAAAAGATCACGTATGGATTCCATCCATCCACACGCTTCACTGCGCAACTCTGATAGATTCCATCCATCCACCAGGTTTCAATCTCTCACAGATTCCATCCATCCGCAAGGTGTTCAAAAACCATTTTGAAAAACAAAGTCTAATCCATGAAAAACTTTTACTCAGCATGCCCATAACCGTGGGCACGGCTATCCAGGATAGATTATATACTCTACAGAGGTTATACAGCTTTACCCACATGACAGATCATCCCTTTTTGCCACTAAATTACACACTTCCTTAGGTGTGCGGCGAGGAGATCATGACAAGGCCTTTACAATGCAAAGCCTTCAACCTGGTCAAGTTAACACTAAGGTTTCACCCCAGTAAGGAATCCACTAGACCGAGACCCCCTCTTGAGCCTGAGTGAGACTTCACATAACTTCAACCACGCTCACTCAAGTGAGACTTCTCATGGCACCAACCACGCTCACTTTCAACCTACAACTTGACTCAGGTTGGGACTTCACAAATTATTCAGCCAAGGCTATCCCATACCAGCCATGTGGTAGTACGATAGGGCTTTGCAACAGTAGCTCACAGACCGGTCCTTAATTGACTTAGCCCCAACCACTACCCCTGTGCTCTAGCCAACACTAGTGTACTAACTAGAGTTTGATTCTAGGGTGACAAGGTATCGAGGAATTCAATATCAATGGAGGAACTAACAAGTAGGCAATAACTAAATTTAAAACTGAATTGAAATACGTTGAATAGAAATATGCATGCCGAATAATTCAAAACAACATAATTTTATTTTGAAATATGGGATCAACATGATCAAGGAGTGTGACATGCCTTGCTCCCCAAATTGGTGCAAATCTTCGTCTTTGAATTCTCCTGAAATTGTCGAAGTCTACACGTGAAAATAACCCACCAAATTCAAATAAATTCAAATTAACTTTAAATATTTGAATTGAGGGTAGAAATGGATAGAGGGGAATGTTTGATGAATTTAGAAATTTGAATGGGCTCAATCGGAGTTAGGATGAAGGAGAACGGACTCTTGGAAGTTTAAAATCAGAGAAAATGAATAAACTGGATTTTTGGAATTATTTTTCCAAACGAAAATAGAAATTATGACGTCAGCAGAGGATTTCTTTTTCGGCTGATTTATTTTATACTAAAAATCGGGTTTCTGGCGTCGATTCGGGAGAGTCGATTGTGGTGGGCCGGTCTATGTGGACCGAGTCCATGGTCGGAGGGGCGGCCGAGGTGGCACAGGGGTGTCGGGTGCGCACGTGGTGCTGACGGGGCAGGAGGGCGCCGAGGTGGCGCTGGCGTGGCACCACGTCAGCTGCCACGCAGGCACGGCCGAGCTGACGTGGCCGGCCGGTGAGGGAGGCGCTCGGGGACAGCAACGGTGACGGCGCTCCGGTGGCCAGTGGCGAAGGGCAGAGGAGGAAGAGGAGATCAAGGGGAGTTCGAGGGTGGCGTGGGATTTACCGGAGACGGCTGGGAATGGGCAGCGGTTAGCGTAGAGCGGCGGCAGTGCTCGGGTGGCGGCGAGGACAGCGCTCCAGCGGGATTGGGATGCGGCCGAGGGGCGCACGGGCTTCGCGGTGAGGCGAGGAAGCCGAAGGGTCGACGGTGAGGCACAAGGGCACCGGAGATGGTGAAGATTTCTCGGCGGAGTCCTGGGTGGCGGCAAAAGCGATGGCGCACGGTGCGGCGGTCTTTGGAGCTCTCGGGAGGGAAAGAGGAGTGGAGGGGAGGTAGTGCAAGAGAGGGAGGCGGGGTAGCTTTTATAGGGTCGGGAGGGTGGAGCCGGCGGGAATTTCTCGCTGGAGAGGGAGGTGAATGGCAGCGGTTACGGGAGACCGTGCGGTGTGGGGGAGAAGGGAAGTGGGTAGGTGGGCGCAGAGCGTGCGGGGGAGGTTGGGGAGTGGGGAGGTGGGTGCGCGCGCGAGAAGGGAACGGGCGGCGCGAGATGGCCGGCGGGTAGGGCGGAGGCAACCGTTGCGGCGGCGGGCGCGGGAGGAAGAAGGAGGCGCGGGGAAGAGGAAGCCGACAGGTCGGCCCTGCGCGCAAGACAGAGGGGGAGAGAGGAGGTGCGGGTGGCCGGGATGGCACCACGTGACGGGAGAGGAGATCGGGCGGCTGGTGCGGGCGCAAGGCGGACGGGGAGGCCGGGAGGATCGGACAGCTGCGGAGTGAGAGGGAAGGAGTAGCAACCAGGCCGGTCTGACCGCCGGTCTAATGTCGGTCTGACCGCCGGTCCAATTCCGGTCTGACAGCCTTACTTTAACCGGTCTGACCGGTTTCATTTCCAACAGAGCGTAGAGAGCAGAAAATAGACAGAAAAACTGAAACTTCAGATTGTTGCTGATTTCAAAGGAAATGAGGAAATGATTCAAATCTTCTCAGACCACAAGCTCAAGAACTTGTTCCAAATAGCATTGGGAACTTTGGGATCCAAGGATTTCACCAAGAGAGCAAGAAATCAAGAATTGAGTTCAAATCTGAAACTTCAACAGAGAGAGAGCTAATTTTCAAATTACTCATTCTTCTCACATTTTTTGCTCATGATCTTTTGCAATTAGCTTAGCAATGGTCTCAAGACTTGCAAACAAGAATCTCAAGCCATCTTATGAAGGGAAATCACAAGACTCACACATGCTCTGCAAAGAAACCCTAGAAACAGTGAATAACAGAGGAATGGAGCTGCAAGGAATCTTTAGGAGTAATCATGGCTATTAAGGTTTGCTCTCAGAGATATATTAGCCAAATGGCTTTTAGATCATCCCTTGTTCAAAGCAAACTCATTTTGCATCCTTCAACCAAAGAAATAGCTCACAAACCAAAAGAGCAAGATGGAACTGAGCAAACCAGCAAAAGCACAACCAAAGCACAGAGGGACATTAAATCAGATAGCTCAACTAAAGAGCATCTCAAATAGATACGAAGACATGAATGATTACAATCAGTACATGGTTACAACCAGTTCCTCTCATTCACACTCTGAGGGAAACCACGCACACATACACACTCCTCAGTCCTGGGCTCTCACAACTTGGATGTCCTCCAGAATGCCATCTCCCTTTGCTAAATAGAAAACCTCCCATCCTCTAATAGCAAATCCAGAAATGTCATACTACATCCACTCCCTCTCCTCACATACTACATGAGGCAAAGGTCAAAAGGGGTCAAACCAGATGGAGGGAAACAGCCTTCCACTCCAAACTTGAGTCAAATCCCGAATTTGCCCCTCAAGCGCCTTCCCGGAAGCTTCCCGCGTACGGTACCTTGACCGTCTGGACCTCGACTCCTCCCTAAGTCTAGTCCGGTCCGCTCCGCTGCACACGACCGCACCTGGCATCCTTACCGTCTGGACCTCCGACTCCTCCCTGAGCCTAGCCCCGATCCACTCGCCGCTGCCTGTCGTATCCACTCGACATGGACCGAGACATCTGACTCCACCTAAGTCTATTCCTGGTCTGTTCCGTCGCACACGACCGTAACCAACCTCCAACCGTCTGGACCTCCGACTCCTCCCAGAGTCTAGTCCCGGTTCTCTCGTCGTCGCCCATCGTGTCCGTAACTGGTAGCTCCAGCTCCGGTTCCTTGTCTCCCGACTCGCAACCACCTCACTAGCCTCGATCATGTTCGACATCACCGACCGTCTGGACCTGAACACCTCCTGTGCCTAGTCCCGGTCCTTCTCGCCTCACCATGACCTAGCTCTGAAGTCCTGCAGTCACACAGACAAGCAAACCATCACATAGCACCACACGAAATAGCATAATCAATATTAGCACAAGTAAAGGTACTCAACCCTAGAATACCCAAAAAAACTCAAACTCACTAATACAACCGTCAATTACTCATCACCAACATGGGAATACCTCCACATGGTCTTTGAATCTCCCCCTTGATGGATTCACAAACACAGAAAAAGCGTAAAGATTGAGTTTATTTGAAGTCAAACATCGTCCAAGAGAAAGAAAATGAAGCTAATGACCATGTTGACAAAAAGAAGCAAAAGAAAGAGCAATTTTTCCTCACAGAAGCTTCCAAAGCTCTCAAAAAGGGCTTTTTCTCCAATATTCTCCCCCTTTTGGCAATAAAGTCAACAAGATGCAAAAGAGAGAATATAGCATGGTGTTGGATGAAATAGTGTGAATTTTATTCAATCTAAGCAATTAGAGCCATGAAGATTATCCAAAATGACCATTAAGTATTACACCAAGCCATAACTCATATGAATGCTATTAATATCATAACAAAATATGCATAATCAAGCCAAGCCACATAAGTAAGAATCTGAATATTAGATGAAATTGTTAACATGTCAAGCCATTCAAGATCAAAGTCTAGCTAGAGGTATCCAAAGATGATGCAAACCATGTCAATAATCTAAGTGGAACCGAGAAGCTAGTATTGAGTCAATTTAGAGTGCTACAAGTTCAAGAATGAATCATTTGTTCAAGCACTTTAGTCTTTTTGTAATCAAGCAATTTTAGCACAACGGACATATTTTTCTTTAAAACTCATGGTTGTTTCAACCAAAATTTTTGTCATTTGCTAGATCTCAAGCCTTATGCGATCATTGCAAGCAAGAAGCTTAAGGAGATGATCTTGGTCATCCAAAACTCCCCGAGTTCATGCCTAGTGCAATGGCAAGCGATCTCATGAGAAAGAATTGGTGAGATCAGTTTTTCGCACATAAAAGAGATCTTTTGCTTTAAACAGTTGTACTAACTCATGATTTATCAAGAAACTATCATAGCTCAATCTAAAACTCAATAAAGATTCAAAGCTCAACTTAGCCTATTTGACATGGCATGAATCATAATGACATGGCATGAATCATAAGAGGATAACTAAAGACAGACTAGTCTCAAGAGCTAACATGACATGTCTTAATTCAAGTTATGCAATTTTAATTAACTTATCAATGGCAAAGGCTTGACGACAATATAAAGACATGATGAATCTAGCAAATAAGCATAAATCATGGTAAGATGTAAAGCATTGTAAACATGTCAACTAAGGATAATAGTCAAGGCTCCATGTAATTATATTACAATGTTGAAAATGAAATGTAGAAATCCAGCTCCCCCTCAACATGAGATGCACTTTTAGTTCAAGTTGAGTTATGTCAATATTAAGCTCTAGAAGCTCCCAAATGAACTCCCCCTGAACCAAACTAAGAAGCTGGCAAAGAAATTGAAAAAGGCATTCCTTAAAGCATAGACATGATATAGAGGATACTATGGCTCAGACTGACTCTCATCTACCCCATATGACACTAGGACTATCAGCTACTCTACTAACACACTAAGGAGCAAACACGTTCCCTGTCTACCCAAGGGTGGCCCAACCCTTGCTAGAACTTATAAGAAGTGAGTGAACTCAACCTAGTGAGAAGAGAGACAGCTAATAAACAGCATCCTAGGTCACAAGATGAGAGGAAGAAATCTAAGCAACTAGACAAGAGATACACTCTAATCTATGCTAGAAAGACTAACCCGAATGCACCCCGAATGCAATGCAACAAAATGAGAACAGGAGCATAATATACATGATAAAGCAGTAAAGCTCAGAAACTCCCCCTCACTACAGTCCATAAGGACAAACCACCCCAAGCTCTCCCCGCAAGGCTGAAAACCTAGAGCTATCTAAAGGCTTGGTAAAGATGTCAGCCAACTGGTGGTCACTCTCCACCAACTGAGCACTATGTCACCCTTCTCCACATGGTCTCTAAGGAAGTGATATCGGATATCAATGTGTTTGGTCCGAGAGTGCTGCATTGGGTTCTTAGCAATGTTAATAGCAGAAGTGTTGTCATAAAAGAGTGGAACACTGTCTATAACTAACCCAAAGTCTCGCAGGGTCGAAGCCATCCAAAGTATCTGGCTGCAGCAACTGGCGGCAGCAACGTACTCGGCCTCTGCAGTGGACTGTGCAACACCGGACTGCTTCCTAGAAGACCAAGAGACAAGAGAAGTGCCAATAAATTGGTAGGTGCCAGAAGTGCTCTTCCTATCTATCCTACAGTCGGCAAAGTCTGCGTCCGAGTAGGCTCTAAGGGAAAGACAGGAAGAGGAAGAGTACCAGATATCATAGTCAATGGTAGCTCGAAGGTACCGAAGAATGTGTTTCACCACCTGGCGGTGAGAGACGCGAGGAGAAGCCTGAAAGCGAGCACATAGACACACAGCAAAGTGTATGTCCGGTCTCGAGGCAGTGAGGTACAAGAGGAGCCAATCATACTTCTGTACTCTTTTTGATCAACTGGTTCGCCATCCTCATCTGGGTCAAGTGAAGCTGTAGATGCCATGGGAGTTGACACTAGCTTACCATCACTCATGCCAAAGCATCTCAAGAGGTCTCAAATGTACATGCCCTGATGCAAGAAAGTACCCTCCCGAGTCTGCTTGATCTGGAAGCCAAGGAAGAAGGTCAACTCACCCATCATGCTCATTTCAAACTCGGTGCTCATGACATCCGAGAACTGTGAAACAAGAGCATTAGAAGATCCGCCAAAGATGATGTCATCCACATAAATCTGGATGAACAGAAGGTCAGTGCCATGCCTACGAATTAACAAGGTCTTATCTACCTTACCCATCTTAAAACCATGACTCAACAAATAGGACTTAAGCCTCTCATACCAAGCTCTAGGGGTCTGCTTAAGTCCGTACAATGCTTTGGAAAGCTTGTAGACATGGTTTGGGTATTGGGGTTCTCGAAACCTGGAGGCTGTCTCACATAGACTTCTTCCTCAATAAACCCATTGAGGAAGACACTCTTGACATCTATCTGGTACAGCTTGAAACCCTTAGAAGCTGCGAAAGCAAGCAGGATTCTAATGGCCTCAAGTCTAGCTACAGAGGCAAAGGTCTCCTCAAAATCTAGACCCTCAACCTGCGAGAAGCCCTGAGCTACCAGTCTAGCTTTGTTTTGATTGACTACTCCATCCTCACTCTGCTTGTTTTTGAACACCCACTTGGTCCCAATAACATTGTGACCTCGAGGGGGCTCAACAAGCGACCAGACCTTGTTTCTCTCGAAATTCTCTAATTCCTCATGCATGGCATTGACCCAAGACTCATTAGAAAGAGCATGACTAACATCCTTGGGCTCAAATGAGGCAATGAAGACAGAATGGAGACAGAACTGTGACAAGCCAGACTTTGAGCGTGTGACGCGCTCAAAAAGGTCTCCAATCATTTGCTCAGAAGGATGGTCTTTTTGGATGTTTTGGGGAGGTCCTGGATGAGATGAAGAAGTGGCTTCTACCTCATGAGATGATGAGGTAGGAACAGAGCCACTAGCTCCAGAAGAAGCAGAAGGCATGGGCTGATCTCCTCAAGGTTCAGTGGAAGAAGGCACCTCAAGGGGAGAATGAGGAACTGGATCAGGTAGACAACCCTCATCTCCATCATCCTCATCATCCACAAAGATGGTCTCGGACTGCTCTAAAGAACTTGAGATATCAGGCCTAGTCCCCAGACTGGCCTCATCGAAGGTCACCTCGCAGGTCTCTACCATTTTACTAGTTTCATAGTTCCAGACCCTATAAGCCCGCGAAGAAGTCAAGTAGCCTAGAAAGATCCCATCACAAGAACATGACTCGAACTTATCTAGATTCCCGGACTTCAAGATAAAGTACTTGCAACCAAACACGCAAAAATGAGATACACTGGGCTTTCGCCCATATCTCAACTCGTAAGAGGTGCGATGCAAGTGTGCCCTGAGAAAAACTCTGTTCGAAACATGGCACGCGGTGGCTATAGCCTTAGCCCAAAACGTCCTCGGTGTAGAGTACTCATCAAGCATCGTCCTGGCCATCTCAACCAGGGTACGGTTCTTCCTCTCCACAATGTCATTCTGCTGAGGGACGTATGGAGAAGAGAACTGGTGCTCTACACCTGTCTCATCACAAAACCTCTCAAAAGTAAGAATTCTTGAACTTTGTGCCATTGTCACTGTGGATCGCTCGTAAGCACCCAGGAGCTCAACAGAAAGCTTACTAAACAAACCCCAAAAATGGGTAAACGTCTCATCCTTCGAGGTTAAGAAAAACACCCAAGAATACCTCGAGAAGTCATCGACCACGACAAGGACATACCACTTCCCTCCTGCTGACTGCACTCGAGCTGGTCCAACTGTGTCCATATGGAGCAGCTATCCTGGTGCATCGGTCATAGTCACTGTGACCGGAGGATGAGAAGCGGCAACCATCTTGCCGTGCCGACATGGAGCACAAACTAGATCTTTGACCATCTTGAGTTTCCGCAGACCACGAATGAGGTCGTGGCCGCCAACTCGGGTCAAATGGTCAAATCCAATATGACCAAGTCTCCTATGCCAGAAGGTAAGATCACAGGACTCTGAAGCAACTAAACACCTGAGAGGATCACTAGAAGACTCAACAAAATCAGCACGAAAGATCCTCCCATAACGAGAAATCCCGCAAACCAGACTACCCGAAGAATCAAGAATTTTGCAAGCGTTTTTCTTAAAGCTCACCTCGAAACCGTCATCAGTAAGCTGAGAGACTAAAAGCAAATTGTACTGCAACTTACTCACTAAGGCAACATCTTTTAAAATAAATGAATCATTAACGCGCACAGTACCTTTCGCGATGACGCGCCCAGACGAAGCGTCTCCGAAGGTGATAGTCTCATCACCTGGAGCACGAGCTAGGGAAGAGAACCAATGGGAGTCTCCGGTCATATGACGAGAACAACCGGAGTCTACAAGTCAAACCTCTTCCTTCCCAACCCTGCGAACCTGAGTCAAACAGAGAGTGAAGGCTCAGTACTGGGATAAATCAAAAGAGATTTTGGCACCCAATATTGAGTCACACGCCGAGCAGAAGAAGTAGCCACACACGACTGACCTCTATCTACCCTACGCTCTCTGTCGCTCAAAGAAGCAGAAGGTGTACGTGCAAACCTGAAGCTGTCGTTAGGTTCGACTGCTATGGGAGAGCGAGTCGGAATACCAACAACACGCTGATCACGCCGCGGGTAGCCATCTCGACGGGGGAAATGAGATCTACCCTTAGAACGGCGAAAGTCACGACCAGAGGCATATCGAGGACGAAAACCAGAAAACTCAGAAAAACTGAGTCCTCAATGCTGCCCAAACCCATCAAGCTGAACAGTCCTAGACCTCGTGTTGGTCTTAAGTGCACTCAAGGTTTGGGGCTGACCCTGAATACGCCTAAGTGCCTCAACACGGTCTTTACGCGCGATCTTGGCACGCCTGAAGCATCTCTCTATCGAGTGTCCATCCTTCTGACAGAAGGTACAATGGTACTTCACTTTCTGAGAGGTAGAAGTACCATGATGAGGCTTCGCCTTTTGAGAGGTCGAAGCAACAGGTGGAACCACCTTACTGTCAAAAATCTCTTGGACAAAGCCCGCTGATTTGAATTTAACTTTATCAGTTCTGGGCTCAATCTCGATCACACCTGCTACTATGGGTCTAAGAACAGCAGGTGGATGCTTCCTCATATCCTCAGAAAAATCGTATCCTAGACCTTGATTGAATTTGTAAATCTTTAATTGGTCCAGAATAAGATTTAGCTTCTTCTTGCCTCCTACAAATCTCTCGAGAGTGTTCATAAGATACTGACACTCCCGAAAGAGAGAGGTGCAAGAAGAGCAGGGGAAGAAGAGACAGCAGAAGGTAAGGGAGTAGAAGAAGAACCAATAGCAGAAGAACGGAGGGCATGTGCACACACAGCCGCCTTAGAAGGGATAGTCCTACTGCTAGCCATTTGGTTCACGTCGCTAGGCGTCTCTACCAAACCCTCATGCTTCTTCCCCGCACCAGCACACACATTACAAGCAGATGATGGCTTCTCTAGAAGGTCCTTAGTTAGCTTCACACATTTTTCATCCAATGCAATCAAGTCAGATTTTAGTTTGTCACAATTATCGCATGGTGAGCTAACAGGGTCCTTAGAAGCATATTTAGGCAATTTGTTATTGTTGTCAATCATCTCTTGAAACTGTTTGGAAACAGATTCAAGATCAGCAGTCAACTTGGAACAGTTCATACATGAAGCAATGGGCTCAAGAAGAAAAGCTTGTAATTCAGCAATTTTATGATCTGCCCTTTTTAGATTCATCTTCAAATTATTACAACTTTCACAAGTCTCGGGCAGATCAATAAGCATGGTATAAAGACCTCTAAAAGCACTATCCTTATCCTCACATGAGGTGTAAGAAATAGCCTCAACAGTAGTAGATGAAAGAGAAGCTACCCTACTCATCTCTAGTTCAGCAAGAAGACTAATATTTTCCACCTTAACCATGTCAAGCTCAGAGGACAGACTATCATGAGAGGTCCTTAATTTCTCCATGTCACCAAGCAAAGCATAGCATGTATCACATTCGTCACGGGAGGGAGCAGATATAAGTGAACTAAGCTCCCGTGACAATCTATCTACTTCCTTCTCCAACTCGCTACACCTAGCTTTAGATCTAGCATGAAATTTATCTAGCTTAAGAAAAGCATCATTAAGCTGGTCGTATGAGGGGTATATCTCATCGGAGTCGGAGTAAAGCTCGTTGTCGCTCACTTCGCCCTCAAGGGCCATGAAGCACATTCCGGAGAAGTCGTCGCCACCTTGGGGTCTTGCTCGTCCTTCCCATCGTCATCGCTCCACCCCTCCACCTCGCTGAGGTCGAGATCATCGAAGGCGGTGAGGACGCGGTGGAAGAGCTTCTTGGCTTTGCCAAGGTTGCAGAATTTCTTCTCTTTGCTTGGCGGCTTCTTGTTGCGGTTCTTGTCGGTGTAGACGTTCTTGCTCGAACCGCCGAAGTCGTTCTTGCCCTCCAACTTGGGGCAGTTTGCTCGAATGTGGTTGGGGCCACCACACTCAAAGCAAATCACTCGACCTCCTCTCTTTCTCTCCCTAACCCTCTTGTAAGCATGGGAGAATTTTCTGGCTAAGAGGGCTAGCTGGTTTTCTGGAAACTGTTCTAGTAGGTCATCACTCATCTCACAAACAGCAGCAAGAGAAAAACCAGAAACACCATCGGAGGGAAACTCAGAAGTCGAACTGGGATTAGTGACCAAGGCCATCGACTGTGACTTCGACTTGCGAGAGATAATGTCAATCTCGTGAGTCTTGAGGCGTGAGTACAACGCATCAAGAGTCAAAGTCCAGAGGTCCGTGGTTTCCTTGATGGTGGTCACTTTCATCTCCCACACACGCAAGTCCAAGGCCACAAGCATCTAACGAGCGTTGTCCGAGTCGGGGTATGTGAGACCGACCGCTCGAAAGTTGCTCAAGATCTTGTGGAATCTCGCAAAGCATTCATCCAAGGACTCTCCAGCGAGCATTTCAAACTTGTTGTAATCTCGCTTGAATTGGTCCTGTCGAACCATCTTGATTTGGGTGGTGCCCTCATGGTAAGTATCGAGGGTCTCTCAAATGTCAAAGGCCGACGAAAGACAAGAAATGCGATCAAACTCATTTCGACTCAAACCTTAGATGATGATGTTCCTTGCCTTAGCATTCGCCTCAACATCAGCCATGTTTCCGACATTGATGTTTTCATCGGCAGGAACAGCAAAGCGAACTTTGACCTTGCGCCAAATCGCATAGCCCTGAGCCTGTACGTAGGTCTCCATCTGACTCTTCCAAAAGGGATAGTCGATCCCATCGAAGATCGGGGGCTTGGTGGAATACTTATCGGTTGCCATGGCTCACAGACCAGTTAAAGATCTATCAAGAAGAGCTAACTGGCTCTGATACCAATTGTAGGATCGGAAATGGCAACAGAGGGGGTTGAATGGTGCCTCTTTAAAAATAACGCCCCTCAAAAGTATCCACAACGAACACTTCTCCAATAGCTATAAAAACAATGAAGAAGACATGCTCAGCACACTGGAAACTTAACCTACCAGAGAAAGAAGCAAGACAAATAAAAGAGCCAAAGAAATAAAATAGACCCAGAGAACAAACAGCAGGGGGCGGTCTGACCGCAGTAGGCCGGGCGGTCAGACCGCAGCAACCAGGCCGGTCTAATGCCGGTTTGACCACCGGTCTAATGCCGGTCTGACCGCCGGTCTAATTCCGGTCTGACCAGCTTACTTTAACCGGTCTGACCGGGTTCATTTCCAGCAGAGCGAGAGAGCGAAAAGCATGAAAAACTAAAACTTCGTGATTGCTAATTTCAAAGGAAATGAGGAAATGATTCAAATCTTCTCAGACCACAAGCTCAAGAACTTGTTCAAAATAGCATTGGGAACTTTGGGATCCAAGGATTTCACCAAGAGAGCAAGAAATCAAGAATTGAGTTCAAATCTGAAACGTCAACAGAGAGAGAGCGAATTTTCAAATTACTCATTCTTCTCACATTTTTTGTTCATAATCTTTTGCAATTAGCTTAACAATGGTCGCAGGACTTGCAAACAAAAATCTCAAGCCATCTTATGAAGGGAAATCACAAGACTCACACATGCTCTGCAAAGAAACCCTAGAAACAGTGAATAACAGAGGAATGGAGCTGCATGGAATCTTTAGGAGAAATCATGGCTATTAAGGTTTGCTCTCAGAGATATATTAGCCAAATGGCTTTTAGATCATCCCTTGTTCAAAGCAAACTCATTTTGCATCCTTCAACCAAAGAAATAGCTCACAAACCAAAAGAGCAAGATGGAAATGAGCAAACCAGCAAAAGCACAGCCAAAGCACAGAGGGACATTAAATCAGATAGCTCAACTAAAGAGCATCTCAAATAGATACGGAGACATGAATGATTACAATCAGTACATGGTTACAACCAGTTCCTCTCATTCACACTCTGAGGGAAACCACGCACACATACACACTCCTCAGTCCTTGGCTCTCACAACTTGGATGTCCTCCAGAATGCCATCTCCCTTTGCTAAATAGAAAACTTCCCATCCTCTAATAGCAAATCAAGAAATGTCATACTACATCCACTCCCTCTCCTCACATACTACATGAGGCAAAGGTCAAAAGGGGTCAAACCAGATGGAGGGAAACAGCCTCCCACTCCAAACTTGAGTCAAATCCCGAATTTGCCCCTCAAGCGCCTTCCCAGAAGCTTCCCGCATCTGGTACCTTGACCGTCTGGACCTCGACTCCTCCCTGAGTCTAGTCCGGTCCGCTCCGCTGCACACGACCGCACCCGGCATCCTGACCGTCTGGACCTTCGACTCCTCCCTGAGCCTAGTCCCGATCCACTCGCCGCTGCCCATCGTATCCACTCGACACGGATCGAGACTTCCGACTCCACGTGAGTCTAGTCCTGGTCTGTTCCGTCGCACACGACCGCAACCGACCTCCAACCGTCTGGACCTCCGACTCATCACCAACATGGGGATACCTCTACATGGTCTCTCAAGTTTTTATGTTCTGATTTTAATTTTCAGAAAAGCCTAGGGAACTGATTAAAGCTCAGAAAAATATGAAATAACTTCCAAATTTTCCAGAAAAATTCACAGAAGTTTCTGGAAATATTTTAGACTTAATAAAAATATTTCCAACTAATGTTGGTATTATATTTTATACTTAAAATACTTTTAAATTTCAAAATAGATTTTAAACTCCAGAAAACTCAGAAAGCCAAATAAATCCAAGTAATTAATTTGAAATAGGATCTTTAGAGAAAAGCCAAAATATCATTTTAAAAATATTTTTAGGTTTTCACTTAATTTACTTTTCAAATCAGACCTTTTCAAAAATAGAAAATCAGGGCAAAGCAAAAATAAAACTTAGGCAACAAAAATACATATTTTAATTTAAATTTTATTTTAATTAATTTTTTTACTTATTTATTTTTATTTTAATAGAAACCTGGGCTATTACAAACACCATGAATTTAAAATGCAATATGATACAATGAATGCAAAAAGAGACAAACTCCCCCTCAAAACAGGCTAAAAGGACTAATAACTCCTAACTCTCCCCGTAAAGAAGCAAAACAAGAAGAATCAAGAGCCTTAGCGAAAATATCCGCAACCTGCTACTCGGACTCTACAAAGTGAAGCACAATATCACCCTTCTCTACATGGTTTCTAAGGAAATGGTATCTAATATCAATGTGCTTGGTCTTAGAGTGTTGCACTGGGTTTTTGGCAATGTTTATAGCACTAGTGTTGTCACAGAAGAGAGGAACACTATCTAAAACCATCTCATAGTCCCATGAGTAAATAAGATCTAGAGAACCTAAAAGCAACTACTAGCAGTAACTACATCTAGAGAACCTAAGAGCAACTACTAGCAGTAGCTACATATTCCGCCTCAGTAATGGACTGTGCAACAGAGGACTGCTTCCTAAATGACCAAGATATAAGAGATGTGCCTAGAAATGACAGGTGCTAGAAACTCTTCCTATCAATTCTACAACCCCAAAATCAGCATCAAAAAAGGCCTGAATGGAAAGTGTAGAATCGAAAGAATACTAGAGTTTAAAATCAAGGGTGCTCTGAAGATACCTGAAGATGTGACGCACTGCTTAACGATGAGAGGCATGAGAGGAAGCCTGAAATTGAGCGCATAAACACATAGAAAAATGTATGTCTGGCCTGGACGTTGTGAGATACAGGAGAGAGCTGATCATGCTAGGTACTCCTTCTGGTCCACGGGCTCTCCATCCTCATCAGGATCCAGCACGGTCGAGGTGGCAATGGGAGTAGACATTGACTTGGTGCTTCCAAGGTCGAAGCGCTGAAGAAGGTCCCTTGTGTACTTGCTTTGATGAATGAAGGTCCCTTCTTTCAATTGCTTGACTTGAATACCAAGAAAGAAGTTTAGCTCACCCATCATACTCATCTCAAATTATCTTATCATAGAATCTGAAAATCTAGATACCAAAGCATGAGAAGAACCACTGAATTTGATGTCATCCACATAAATTTGAACAAGTAAGAAGTCACTGCCATGCCTGAGAGTGAACAAGGTTTTAGCTACTATTCCCATTTTAAAATCATTCTTAAGAAAGAAGCTCTTAAGTCTATCATACCAAACTCGAGGGGATTGCTTCAACCCATCAAGGCTTGGGAGAGCTTAAAAACATGGTTTGGGAATTTGGGATCTTCAAAGCTAGGTGACTGCTTGACATGGACCTCTTCCTCTATGAAAGCATTAAGAAAAGCACTCGTAGCATCCATTTGAAAAAGCTTGAAGCCCTTAGATGCCGTGACTGCTAGCAAAATGTGAATGGCTTCTCATCTACCTATAGGTGCAAAGGTCTCTTCAAACTCTAAGCCCTCTACCTTGGAATAACCTTGAGCTACAAGCCTAGCCTTGTTGCGAACTACCAACACATCCTCACTTTGTTTATTTTTGAAAACCCATTTTGTTCAAATTATATTATGATTAGGTGGAGGTTCAACTAAGGTCTAGACTTAGTTTCTTTGTAAATTCTCAAGCTCTTCATGCATGGCATTGATCCAAAAGGAATTAATAAAGCATAGGTGACATCTCAGGATCCAAAAGATGCAACAAAAGCAGAATGTGTGTGAGAGTCTGAAGACATAAACCTAGAGCGACTAACACGCTCATGGAGATCCCTATCATCTGCTCCTGAGGATGTCATCGCTGAATATGAAGAGGGGGTCCTGATGCAGATGTGGAGAATACCCCATGGGCTATGGTGGTAGGAACAGGGCCACTCGAATTGCCGGTAGGAGGAGGCTGTTCTCCTGAAGTTGGTGAAGTAGAAGCAGGATCTTCAGCTAACTCAGGAGTGACTAAAGGATGCATTGGGTCCTCATCCTCTTCATCAAGGTCGTTGTCGATGAAGATGCTATCACTCTCACCACGTACCTGTGTACCTACACCGTCGGGTCTAGTACCAGGATTAGTCTCATCAAAAGTAACTTCACATGTCTTAACAATTTTGTTAGTATTCAAATTAAAAACACGATAGCCACAGGAATAAGCAGAATATCCATGTTTAAGGTTGCCATGTTTAAGGATGAATCATTTGCAACCAAAAATCTTAAAATGAGAGACTCTAGGCTTATGACCAAATCTAAGCTCAAAGGATGTATTGCCTATGGCTAATCTCAAGAAAACCCTATTGGACATATAGCAAGTAGTAGAGATCGCCTCAGCCCAAAACCTCCTAGGTGTGATATGTTTTGTAGCATGATCCTAGCCATCTCAACCAGTGTCCTATTCTTCCTCTCAACAACCCCATTTTGTCTGGGAACTCTAGGTGAGGAAAATTGGTGCTCTAACCTCTCTCGAGTGCAGAAAGTGGCAAAGGAATGGTTCTTGAATTCTATGCCATTGTCACTCCTAATGGCTCTCAAGACTTCTGGGAGGTCAACTAATAGTCTAAGGGCCAATTGTTTGAAGTAACTAAAGGCCTCATCCTTAGACACTTGAAAATATACCCAAGAATACCTAGAGTAGTCATCTACAATGGCAAGCACATACCACTTTCCTCCTGTAGACTAGACTCTAGAAGGATCTACTGTGTCTAAGTGAAGCAACTGTCCAGGTCCATCGGTCATCACTAAAGTAAGAGATTGATAAGGAGTAAAAAACATCTTACCATGTCTACAGGATGTGCACACAAGGTCTCTAGTACTCCTAAGCCTAGGCAAACCTCTAATCAGGTTCTTGCTACTAACTCTAGTCAAGTGGTCGAAGCCTATGTGCCCAAGCCTATGATGCAACAACACTAAATCCAGGGAGTCAGAAGCTACAAGACACCTAGGGGTAGAGGCAGAAGAGATACTAAAATCGGTGCTGAAAACCTCTCAAACCTAGAGATTCCAAATACATGCTCACTAGAGGAGTCTAGAACTCTACACTCGCTACTCTTAAACCTCACTTCTAAACCCTCGTCAAGAAGCACGGAAACAAATAGCAAGTTATACCTCAGCTTACTTACCAAAGCAGCGTCCTTGAGCATGAAGTTGTTGCTGATGCGCAGTGTGCCCTTGGCTGTCACAGTTCTGGTAGAAGCATCTCCAAACATGATTAACTCATTACCGGATGCAGATGTGAGGGAGGAGAACCATCTAGAATCTCTGGCCATGTGTCGAGAATACCCAGAGTCAACAAGCCACAAGTCCTCCTTCCTCGCATGCCCGACCTACAGGGATCTAGTACTAGGATTAGTGATAAAAAACTTACGAATCTAGTACTAAGCCACACGACATCTAGGAACAGCAAAAGAAGCATGAATGAAATGGCTAGCATAAAAATTATGAGAATGCACATGAGAACCACCTAGCCCGCTCTGAATCGGTCTACCAAAAGACCAGTACTCCCCCTGACTAGGTGCTACTTGTGTTCTACCCTCACGAAATCCTAACCCAAAACGCTGCCTAGAGCTACCAAAGGAGTGAAAGAAGCTATCTATAAACCTAGGCCTATGTCTAGCAGGAAAGATAGGCTACCTAGCTCTAGAGATAGTCAAGAATGAAGAAACTCCTCTAATGGACCTGAAAACACACTCTCCCTTTTTCCTCTCAACCTTAGCTCTACAGAAGCAGAACTCAACTATGTGACCATCCTTCTTGTAGAAGGTGTAATGGTACTTGACCTTTTGAGGGGTCTGACCTAATGAGAAAGAAGCACCTGCCTTGCTAGAAGGAGTTTGGGCCAAACCTGTAGATCTAAAAGCTATCTTAGATGGTTCAGGGGGTTCTACCTCAAATATGTCACTCTTAACAATCCTCACAACCTTAGGTGGGTAGTTCTTGGAATACTCTACGGAATTAAAACCTAGACCTCTCTCCTTCACACTCACCTTAGATTGGTCAAGAATCATATTGAGGTTGTTCTTCCCACTAGAGAATCTCTCAAGTGTCTTTTTGAGGTAGTCATTTTCTTTAGCTAGGTTGTCACATGTGACACACTCTTTTGACTTGGTTGCCCTAGCATACTTCTCCTTATGAATGGCTACCTCAAGCTTTAAAGCCTCACAAGACACAGGGGATATTCTTAATCCTAGCCAACTGCTCTTGATACTTGACCCTAAAGGCCTCTTGCACTTCAACTATATTATTCCCATTCTCTAACACAAAATCCACAATAGGTAGGATCAATGACCTTTTTTATGTAGTCATGGCTATGGATCTTTCAGCTTTAGCTTTATCCTCAAGAGTCTTGTTAAGAGCTTCTATCTCAATTGTAATTTTAGGATAGTTTTCATATGATGCAGTCCTAGAATGCATAACCATTTTAGTCATTTATTTTATTTTTATCTTGTTATCCTCACAATGTGAGCAAGTATGATCAATATCAAATTTTTGCAAGTCCTTAAGAGCAATATCCAACTTAATCTCTAGCAATGCACAATTTGAACATGAAGAAGAAATATCATCCACAGGAATAGCATCCATGCAAATATGATCATGACTTGACTTGAGAGAATATAGATCATCTAGAGCTTTCTCAAGTTGGTGTAAACAGAGAAATGAGCAAATTTCAATGTAGACAATTCATCATGCAAGCACACGCAAGATTCACAATTTTCATAATTAATTGACTTGAGCCTAACAATCTCTAAGTTCAAGTTATCAATCATCATATCCTAAATCTTAATTATTTTGGTTTGCTTTCTTAGTTGTTGTTTAGTTTCAATTAGAGCTCATTTCATAGCCTTAGAGGAGGTATGTACCGCGTTATGGTCACTGTAGGGCTCGTCAGAGTTGGAGAAGTCATCGTCGTGGCTGCCCTTGGCCATGAAGCATATGCTGGTGAAGTCATGGGCCTTCTTCTTGCCATAGGTGTTGTCCTCACCGTCCTCTGTCCCCGAGTCCACATCGCTCATGTCCATGGACTCAAGAGCGGCAAGGACCCAGTTGACGAACTTTTGGTAGTTGGGCTTCTTGACCTTCGCATCTCGATCTTGAGGACACCTCCGAAGGTCCTTCTCCTCTTGTTCCTCTTGGATCGAATGTGGTTTGGCTCACCACACTCGAAGCACGTCACCAGACCACCTCTCCTCTTGTTCCTCACTTTGTTATACACTCTAGTGAATTTGGTGGATAGGAGGGCTAAATCTTCCTCATGTTGCCTCTCAAGTTGCTGATCACTGAGTGCAAAGCGGACAAAGAAAAGACAACATCCACACAATCTGAAGACCTTCTCCGAGAAGGGTCCATCGCAAGAGCCATCGACTCTATCTTGGGAAGATGCGAGATGAAGTCAATCTCATGCGTCTTCAACCTTGAGTAGAGTTTATCCATGGTAAGCTCACTCATGACAGCGTTGTCATTGATAGATGTAATTTTCGTCCCCCCAGACCTTCACTCAAGAGCACCCAAGATTGGACGTGTATTCTCAGACTTTGAAAAGGTCAGGCCAATAGCACGGAGGTCATGGAAAATTTTGTTGAACCTTCCCCACAACTCATCCAAAGACTTACTGGGCTTTTGTACGATCTTGGAATATTCTTTCTTGAGTTGATTCTGTCTCACTTCCTTGATCCCAGTAAATCCCTCATGGTAGTTAGAAAGGGTCTTCCAGATCTCGTGAGCATATCTCAAGTGAGCAACTCGCTCAAACTTCAATCGACTGAGCCCCTGAATTAGGAAGTTGCATGCTTTATTGTTTGCCTCCATATCAGAAGTTATATTGTCATCGGCCGATATGGCAAAAGGATTTTTGACCTTGAGCCAACTTGCATGTCCTTGAGACTTAATGTAAGCAAGCATGCGAGACTTCCAGTATGAAAAATCAACTCCATCAAACACAAGTGGCTTGGTTGAATACTTGTCTGCTACCATAGCTCCTAAAACTGGTGAAGATCTATGAGAAGAGCTAACTGGGCTCTGATACCACTTATTGGACCGGATGGCAACAAAGGGGGTGAATGGTGTCAACTCAAAATTTTCCCCCATGTATTTAAGATTCTATCCTCAAACACCTACAGAGGTGTAGAACACAGAATCCTCAACTAAAAAATAAATCAACTAACTCAAATCAACAAAACATGGAACCTATCCCTTCCCAAGATCGACCGACTCCTCTAGAAGGGGCTGACTGCCCAGCGATCGACCGGCTCGGATGGTCTGACCGCTAGTATAAGGGTGGTCTGACCTCTAGATACAGTAAGTCAGGCAAATAAATAGTGTTTTCAGCACTATTTCAAATCTGAAAATCGATGAAAATTTTGATCCGTAGATCCAAATGATATGAAATTTTGCAGGGATCTTTTTAGGCTATCAAGAATCTATTCCAACAAATATCACAAAAATTATGGCCAAAATTGAGTCCTTTTTCAGTTCGAAGGAATGGTGCACCAAAACAGAGTCAAAACTAAAATCGGTGAATACAACTTACTCTTAGGTGGATGATGACTAAGATGGATCTAGATGTATTCCTACATATCCCAGCAAGCAAGAACATGAAAGAAATCACGTAAAAACTCTCGAATCAAGAAATCACACATTGTGGCCAAATCAAGCAGAAACAGGTTTTCTTGATAAACTTACTATCAAAATACCTAGATGGGTGGAGATAGATTCTCAGAGGTTGTCTCCATCACTTGCATGTCCTTGGCACAGCAAGAACATGTGATGGTATTGACTTGACAAAGAGCGTACCCAGCAAAACTCCTACAACCTCCTTCGCCTCTTTCGCGATGATGTGGTTGACCCTCCCACGGTTTGGAGTTGAGGCAGTCTTATTGGTGTGCGGGGTCTAGTTTCCTTTGCTAGGCGCTTGTCAGGCACCCAGATTTTTCAATCCGGATTCCTCTGTGATTCCACCGCACTATTCATTTGGATCGTAGATAGTGCTCACGATTCTGATAATGGATATCAAATTTCATATCATGCGGAAGCTAAAGTAAATTAATAGACTTACTCATGGGCGATTAGGCGAAATTGATAAATTGCAGCATCGAATGAAGCACACAGGTGGGACCTTCAGACATGCCCACAGCAGCCAAGCGGAGGTTCGCAACCTAGCCCTTGACATCTTCATCTTCTCGCGCGGCATGTCCAATCGTGTTGCTTTGGCGAGGTGATCTGATTCCTGATTATGAATTTGTCGCGAAAGCGAGTGTGAGCACAAACCACCGTGCTCCGCGAGCCAATACACAGAATGCAAATAAATAGTATGCATGGCTTGTCAAAGCAGAGGCTCGAGTCATTTTATTTGCCAAAAATCGCTTTTAGCAGCATTATTGTTATTTAACCATAGTGTTATTATTGCTACCTAAACCTCCACACAACAATTGCCATAATTGACTTAATCCACCGAAAATGCATTTTCTTTATTGACTGCTGTCTAAAACTCCCAATAGCGAGTGACATCATTTGACTAGTCCACCGATCTTACTCTTTCTATATTGATTGCTATCTAAGATTCTAACAGGGAGTGACATCATTTAATTGATCCACCGAACCCACACTTTCTATATTCCGTGCTGTCAAAGCTCCAAACAGCATATATCATCCATTATACAATCCACCAATCAATTGCTGCCTAAGGCTCCAAGCAGTGAGTGTCATCCTTTATTTTAGATCTGCCAATATCTTTTGTATTCTAAATTCCTAACCATCCAATCTTGTGGTTATTAATCATCTACTCTTCATTTCTAAATTCCAGTGATTAACTAACACCATTGCTTTTAAATCCACCGAAATCATTCGTATTCAATCCTTTTGTTATTGATTCAAAACCATAATTCATTCTTCCAATAATCAATCTCATTTTCCATTATCTATCACTAACTAATCCACAAGTATACCTCCACCAAAAACATCAATGATCAAATCTACGACTCACTAGTATACATCCACCGAGAATACACTTTATCAAGATTATAATCCACTAATTGTTATGAATCCTCCAATATTCTCAGAAATTCAATTCATCCATGTAGTATTTAATCCAATCCTATTAATTCCCATTATCGCCAATATCTTTCAAGAATTTATATTAATCATCAGTGTAGTAATTCAGCAATTATCTTTGCACTCCCTAAATCTCCAAAAATCATTTAAATTATCTATCTAGCCTATATATTCATTTAGGCTCCACCAATTTATTTCTCCCAGGATCCACACTATCATTTTCACCACTATAATTGACATGAATCCACCAACAACTTTATGCGGTTAACCCAGCAACCATCTTCTTTTCTTATGACTCCATCTATATTTCTTGACATTTTATTTTGTGAAAAGTGCCATCATTATATAAAAATACAATACATAAAAATTTCCTGAGACCTAGCAGATTTGCACCAAAAACATAATGTGTAAAGGAATGCAATAATAATAGCGATCCAGATTCCATCCACCATTACATGGCATCCGCACCATATGCTAACATTTCAGTGTTATAACCGCTTACATTACCACTAGGACAACGCCCAGGACAACACCATAAAGGGCTTCCCACAGCCCTCCCTTTATCATTGCCATTGCCAAGATTTTTGAAATAGATCTATATCTAGTTAAGTTCCCATGTCCGCCCTTAACCGTGGGCATGGCTATTCGAATAGTTTTGACTCTGCAGAGTTTGCACACTTTACCCGCAAGAGACAGTTCACTCGTTGCCCCGCACGATTCCTTAGTAGTGCGGTTGAGTGAACCATCACAGTAACCGTTCAAAGTACCTCGCCCCTTCCATCATCTCACCCTATGGGCCGTTCCCACTTGCGGTGGGTCCCATACGTTGTGCAGGATGTTCTCCTTCTGAACGCCTAGCAGCTGGCTACCCACACTGCTAGCACGCCACAGTAGAACCTCACCCTCCGCGGATGTCCCATTCAAGCCCGCCACACAGACAGCCGCTTGCACTACCTCACCCCTCCACCGATGATGATGACTTTCAGGGTCCGGTAAATTTACTAGGCCAAGCTGTACTTTACAGACTTGTGGTTGTACTTGTTTTACACAGGTGGTCATGACAAGATTCGGTCCTTAGGGTTATCTGGGCGGTTCTACCACAAAACCACACTCTCGTGCACACCTGCACCATACCCCCGAACCATCCGCCCAGATAAATACGCAATTTGAGGTTTTTGGGAATATAAAAATAACCATATCCAACATACACTAGTCATTACCACCATGACTGCCCAAGCAATTTTTCTCAGGATTAAAGTGATGCTTGGGCACTCTCGCGTCCATGAGTACCTAAACAATACTAAGCATGGCATATATTTAGGGAGTTATTTTCGAAAGGATACTATTATAATTCTTGCTAGGGCGACAAAGTTCACACATTTAAATATTCCAAAGGAGGTGTAATATTATTCAAGGTAAACCATAGGCATATAACTAGAATCTTAAATTATCATGTATTTGCATATAAAATAACAGCATGCAATTTGATAATTTAAACAAAAGTAATTTGCAGAAAATGTAGGTTCAACATGATCAAAGTATTGACTCGCCTGGTGCAGTTTACCGCGGTCTTGAGCTCACACGATGCTTTCTCTTTAGTTTTTGGTGTTTATCTTCACTTCGAGCTTGACCTCACTTGATCCCATGAGTCTTCACGACTTCCAATTTCTAATTACGCGATAGATGACTGAATCCAAATAAAAGCAAATAACTCAAAAGATCCAAATAAATCCGAATAAACTCAATTTAGTTTTATTATGAGTTCATGGGTGATTCGAGTGATTTGGGCAAAGTTGGTGGTAGAATACGATGACTTGATCTTTTTATTTAACAGTCTCTTTTACTATTTTTGGTATTTATCAAGGAAGTTCCAGGAGCTAGGTTAAACCTATTAATTGGTGTATTTTGTCGAGTGCTAATGTTGCGGGCATACAATATACATATATAAGTAAGGTTAATCTCATAATCTATGTTTGTAGTATTTTATGATATGATATTTTATGTACTTCCTTTATCACTAGGCTAAGTTTAATCTGGACTAGGGTTTATTTATATGGGTCCTAGCTGGTTATTTAAATTTATGTTCAGTATCATTATTCATTTAAAACTAACATTAGAATTCATTTAATGTCACTTTTATTATATTGCATTTACTTTAGCTACCATTTGGCTTATTTTTACTCCTAATTTTAGTTTAAACTTTGTTATCTGAGCGGTGCTTAGTATAAAAGTATGTATCATTTTATGTGACCCTAATTACTTCGTGTTAATGGTTACATGTTTACTGACACGCTTAGTATTTGGATGCTAATTACTTTGTTATTTGACGTATGTATCTATATGTCTATGAGATTATTTGGATGCTTGATAACCTAGGGCTATTACAATTTAGTATCTGTATATTATTGTAACCTTTTAACTTGTGTGCTCTCTGAAAATTACTGACACGGATATTTTTATCCCTTTGTAACTTGAGCCTGCTATATACGATGATATTATTAACTAAGGCTACCATTTAAGATTTCATGATTAGTAGTATTCTAATGATAGATTTACATGTATATATATTTTTTCAATAGGGTCTACAGTGAACGCAAGAGTCGTACTACTATATTTACTAGTGGGTTGCATACATGATATCTGTATTTCTCTAACCACCTATTTATATATACATATAGATGCTCATATTTATACCTTACTTAGAAAGCCTCTACATCTTAGCTGCCATTAGCTCTAATTAAAATCTATTTATCCGCAAGGCTTGTTTTACAAGGTTATATTTTCAATATTTGCTATTTAGCAAAAGCTACCATTACAATTTAATGGAGGCATGTTAAATTTTTTGTCATAAATTTTAATTATAATTAAGGGTAGTCTTTAATTTAGAGCCTTGATTTTCTATCTAAACATAATATCCAAACCTTAAACTCTATTTAGAATTTCTTTTCAATTAAGATCTTTACTAAATTTGAATACCTAACCAAAGAAAATTTTCTTTATTAATTCCTTTAATTAGTATTTAGTCTTTGAGTTAATTATTCATATATGATAACTGATCCATATTTAAATTTTAAACAATCTCATTTATATTCTAATAAAATATTAGCATCTTATATTAATTATTTTTGGATTTTTATTTGCCCTTTTTCCTTCACTGCATGTGCTAGCAAAAAGGTTTAACCAAGCGACTAATATTGCGGCATAGGGGATCAAACTCGGGTCGCTCAGACGGACGCACGCATTGCTAGCCAATTGATCTCGAGTGTTACCTGACTAACGAAGGCAGCGAAAATAGTTAAACCAAGGGCGCAAGCATTGGAACAGAGGAAACTCGGGGGCGGTACGGCCGATGGTGGCGCCGGCGAGGGGCGGTCGGAGAGGAGCCGGGGATGACCAAAATGGGAAGCTTGCACCAAGTGGAATCCGGTGGATGTGCCGGCGAGGACCGAGGAGCACGGCGGCGGGCCGGCGGCGACGACTCGGAAGGGAGCTCCGGTGCTAGCGACGTACGGTCTTCGGGAGGCACGGGGGAGGCCGGGGTTAGAACTGTGGGGCTTCGGAGAGGGCGTGGGGAGATGGAATCGAAATCTGGCGGGGAGATTTAGCGGGGAGGCTGATGGCCAGAATTGGGGACGAAAGGCGATGCCGGCGGTGGAGGAGACTTTTCACTGCAATTACTCGAAGGGAGAGGGAGCTGGGGGTGTGGGGAAGACAGGTGCATGCTTGGTAGTTCTTATAGGTGCGCGAGGAGGACCAGCATCAGGAGACTCTGTGTAGTCCCATCGGTGAACGGTGGAGCAGGCGGCGGATACAGATGGTGCAGCAGGGGATCTCACGCGTGGATACGGCATGATGGCCTGCGCTGCTCGAGGATTGATAGAGGTCTTGAGCCGCGCGCAGAGTAGACGGTTCAGGCAGCGCGGGGAAGAAAAAGAGGAAGCGGCAGCAGTGCTTGTGGCTGGTCCGAGCGGTGGTGACCAACGGTCCGAGCGGGAAACCCGCTGGTCGAGCGCTACTGACCGCCGGTCCGGAGGAGAGGAGCTGCGCGGGCCGGGCTACGGGATGGAGCGAGGAAGCTACGGCCCGAAGAGAGAGAGAGAGAGAGCGGGATGGGGTGGAGAAGAAAAACAGTGCCCAGGGGGGAAGAGCTGGGCCGCTCGGGCAGAGAGCTGAGGGAGAGGAGGTGGGCCGCGCGCTGTAATGGGGAGAGGAAGAAGGGCCCAGCGGCAAGAGGAAAAAGAAGGAAAGAGGGGGGAAGTGAGAGAAAAAGAAGGGGCCCACATGTAATAGAGAGGATGGAGGAAATGAAGAAAAAGAGAGAAAGACTTAGTTAAAATTTTAGAATTTGGATCCTTAATTTAAATTTCCATTTCTTACTTTAAGTTCATGTATAAATTTTTAATGTCCAGACTTGGGTTTTTATATGCTAACTAAATTGAAAGAAGGAATGTTTTAGTTTCAATTTATTGTCTCGTATTTGAATTCAAGATTTTGGTATATTTGAATTTCTTTTTTATTATGTACATGACCTTATTTTTATTGGATATAATCCTTATTTATTAATCTGCATGCCACCCAAAACTCAAAAGATTTAAATATTCAAAAGAAAATTTGAACACTAGCAAAATTTAAGAAAAGTTTTAAAAGGAATTTCAAAATTTTGAATATCACATTTTGGGATGTTCTGTACGACGCTTGGCCTCGGACCGGAGTGGTCCCTAGGTCGAACTTCACGAGAATAATCTGCCGTTGTGGGCATTGGTGATGAAGTGCCCGCTTCCCACATCCGTAACGACCTGCCGGAGGTAGGGTTCATTCTAGTAAACTGACTTGCTGGGCGCAGCGTTTGAAAAGAGCTGCCACTTGGACGGGATGCTGGATTGGGACTCTTGGGCTGGGTTGATTCTGAGAAGGAGGGATTGCTAAAGAGCTGCTGAATTAATCTCCCTGGGGGTTGCTGAGCCACTTGCTTGCGCTTGCAGCTGGCTTCCAGGCTCCTCCTCTCGTTCTCTAGGATCAAAGTCTTATTCACCAGCTGATGAAAACTGGTGAAATCTTGTACAATCAGCTGCACTCGCAGCTCTTCGTTCATCCCTACAAAGAACCTGTCTATCTTCTCTTCTTCCTCCGCCACGTCCTTTGGGGTGTAGCGGGCTAGCTGGTTAAACTTGGTGAGGTACTCGCTGATGGACATGCTCCCTTGTTTCAATGTGCGGAACTCATTCTTTTTCATCCACATTACACCAGTTGGGATGAAGTTGGCCTTGAAGGCTGCCTTAAACTCTGCCCATGAAATAACCTCTGTGCTAGTGCCGGTGGGGGTGTCCTCGTATCCTTTAGCAGCCAGATAATTTTCCCACCAGGCGGCTGCGGCGCCCTGGAGTTGGTGGGTAGCAAAGATCACTTGGTCATTCTCCGCAGACTTGGCAGTGAGCTTTCTTTCTATGTCCCGCAGCCAATCTTCCGCCTTAAGAGGCTCGTCTGCACCAACGAAAGTAAGGGGGCGAGTCCTTAAGAAGTCGCCTAGGTCGGAGCTGTGGGTGCTGGTGCTGGTGCTGGACTGCTGGCCTGCATAGATGGCTTGCAGGAGTTGTGTTTGTTGCGCCATAATTTGCGCCATTGAAGGGTCGTGGCGGGGTGGGAGGTTTACCTTGACTTGGGCCTCTTCCCTACCGCCTGTGCCTCCTGATTGGCCCCTACTTCTGCCTGTATGTCGGGGTTGGCACTGGCCTGGGCGCGGGTGACTCTGTGACTGGCCATCTGCGGGTGTAGCTTTATAACTTAGAGGCTAGTACTAGTCAAGTGGGGAAAACGTCAATCCGAAATAATCACATAAAAGATCCAAATTGAATGAGATAAACGACAAAATAATTCTCAAACACAAGGCCATTATTAAATACAAACAATATATCACATAGCCGACATTTTTATAGCTTAGCTCCTAGACCAAGCTGGACTTCACAATTACAGTTGCACTTAGAGTTCATAGTAGTACGACTACATGACTGGAGAAAACTAACATAACCACCTCTACTATGATGGTTAGTGCTTGCACTAGACAATACTAGTGTTAGTATCTTTTCAAAATAACAATTGAAAGGTAGAGTAGAACAGATCTAGGAAGGATAAGTAAAGAAATAATACACTATATTTTTAGAAATTCTTTTTATAGATTTTCAAAATTGTGACCCTAGACTTTTCCTAATAATCATTCTATGGCTTTACTCTACAGTCGTATGCTCTGATACCAGCGCTTTCAGACCCGGATTTTTAATCCAGAATCTCCTGTGAAACCACTGCACTATTCCCTGGATCAGTAGATAGTGCTCACAGGTACATTGCTGCATCATTTCATACATCGCATGGATAGCAACAACTCATAATAATATTACATAACGGGGTTTTTGAATTATACCACGTCGGGCAATTAGCTTACATAAGGGACGATCGGGCCAAATGTTCACATTACAAAAGTCTGACAATGAAGCAAAGTCAAGTAGAGCCTTTAATCCACAGCAAATGATGGGGTAAATATGTGCCATATGATTATTACCTAAGCTAAGGCAATAATTATAAGCACACAACACCATAGTCTAACTACCTAGGACTCAAAAGCGCAAGAGACGCCCTAGTTCTCGACGTTGTTCACTCCTTCTGCAGCGGGGGCATCTTCATATGCATAATGATCTTGGACTCCTGAATCTGATTTTGGTAATGCGAGTGTGAGCACAACCACCGTGCTCGGCAAGCCAATACAGAATGCAATTAGGTAGTATGCAGGGCTTATCAAGAGAAGGCTTGGGTTATTTTATTTGCCAGAATTCCTTGTTAGAAATATATTTTACTTAGAAAATTTCCTATGACCTAGCAGTTTGAACCAAAACGTGAAGTGTGTATCAAAATGCTTTATTATCAGTGATCTAGAGACCATCCACCTTTACATGGTCTCCATACCATATGCCATATCTTCAGCGTTATAGCCGCTTACATTAACACTGGGACGACACCCAGGACAACACCATTTAGGGCTTCCCACTGCCCTCCATATCTCCTCATTTTACCAATAAGTTTTGAAATAGAACTATATTTTGTTATGTTCCCATGTCCGCCCTTGACCGTGGGCACGGCTATTCGAATAGTTTTGACTCTGCAGAGTTTGCGCACTTTATCCACAAGAGACAGTTCACTCGTTACCCCCACATGGTTCCTTAGTCATGCGGTTGAGCAAACCATCACAGTAACCGTTCAAAGTACCTTGCCCCTTCCATCATCTCACCCTATGGGCCGCTCCCACTTGCGGTGGGTCTCATACGTTGTGCGGGATGTTCCCCTCCTATGCGCCTAACAGCTGGCTACCCACACTGCTAGCACGCCGCAGAAGAACTTCACCCTCTGCGGATGTCCCATTCAAGCCCGCCACCCAGACAGCCGCTTGCACTACTTCACTCCTCCACCGATGATGACAACTTTCAGTGTTCGGTAAATTTACTAAGCCAAGTTGTACTTTACAGACTTGTGGTTGCATTTATTTTACATAGGAGGTCATGATAAGATTCAGTCCTTAGGGTTATCTGGGCGGTTCTACCACAAACCACACTCTCGTGCACCGTTGCACCATACCCCCGAACCATCCACCCAGATAGATAAGCAGTTTGAGGTTTTTGGGGAGCATAAAATAATCATATCCAACATATACCAGTCATTACCCCATGACTGCCCAACCAAATTTTCTCATGATTAAAAGTGATGCTTGGGGCCTTTCAGCAACCTCGAGTATCTATGCAGTACTAAGCATGGCGTGTAATTACAGACTTATTTTCGAAAGGTTACTATTATAATTTTGCTAGGGTGACAAGGTTCACATATTCGAATATTCCAAAGGAGATGTAATATTAATCAAGTCAATAATGGGCATATAACTAGAACCTTAAATTAAACATGTATTTGCATATAAAATAACGGCATGCAATTTGATAATTTAAACAAAAGTAAATTGCAGAAAATGTAGGTTCAACATGGTCAAAGCATTGACTCGCCTTGGTCACAGTGGGTTGGGTCTTGGTTGTCTTGAGCTTCTAGAGCTGCTGCCTCGGCTTCCTCCTCTTGAGCCTCGTACGCTATTTTATTGTGCGCAAAATTCATATAGAAAGAAAGCAGCAAATCAACTAAAATATCACTAGAAATTCAAATGAACTCTAAAAATCATGGTTTCAGTTCCATTGGATAGATCTCGAATTTAGATGAATTTATAAATTTGTTTCACTCAATTTGGAGTTAAATTGAATAAGTTATGCTCATTTAAAGTTCTCAGTTTGATTTAATCCCAAAATTATCAAATCCTGACAGGTGGGTCCCACTGGCATTCTTAATTCATTCTTTTTATTTTATCATTCCATGTGCTGTATCTATGACAGGTGGGCCCAGAGGTTATTTTAATGTATGTGTTATGGCCCACATGTCAGTGAGGTTATCTGGGTTAATCCTTTATTTAACTTTAATGTCTGTCATTAATCACTAATTACCCGTCATTACCGTTAATCAGATGTGCCTATGACGGGTGGGACCCTGCTGTCAGTGGGCTGCTCAGGAGCTGCAGCCACTGACAGGTGGGGCCCACTGGTCAGACCGAAATAAAAGAAGAAACTCAACCCGGCGCGCTGCGGAGCCGGGGGCTCGAACGCGCGCGGCCGGGGAGTTGGGGGGGAAGAAGTTAGCGCTGCTAGCCAGGGGAGCCTCTCAGTTGTTGCTTACCCATATAGGGGAAGTTATCCCCTTATACTAACCTGCGGAAGGGGGTCGGGCAAAGGAGGTCAAGGGCGGCGGTGGAGCTGTGGTGCTGATGGCGAGTAACGGTCGGGGAGGTTCGGGGATGTGCAAAAACGCGTCCCCGGTGCGAAGGGGATGCCGGTGGTGGGGTCGGCGGAGGTCGGGGCGCACGGTGGTGGGCCGACGGCGGCGACCCAGAGAGTGACTTCGGCGCCGGCGTGGTACGGGCACGGGGAGGCTCGAGCAAGACCGGGAGTGACTTCGCGAGGGGCTGAGGGTGGCTCGGGTGCAAGGAATTGGATCCGGGTGGCTCGGATCGATGGGGAGCTCTGGCGGCCGGAGTTGGGGGAGATGGAAGCGCCAGCGAACTACGGGGAACGAGGGTCTAATTGCGCACTGTGGGAGAGAGTTGAAGGCTTGGGGATTACTTTGGCGTGGGCAACGGCTCTTATAGAAGCGCGGGCGTGGCTACCACCGAGAGGCTGCCCGTTCGGTCACTTCGGTGAGCGGCGGAGCAGACGGTGGCCAGAGTAGGGGGATCCTACGGGGGATTTGGAATGATGGCGTTGTGCCACGCGTGCTGAGCGAAGGGAGGATGGGCTGCGCACGCGCTGAGACCGGGCGAAGCAGCGCGGGGAAAAAGAGGAGGGCGCAGACAGCAGGGTGGCATGTACAGGGGCGGCGGCGACCTTCAGTCCGAACGCGGCGCCCGCTGGTTCGAGCGCGGGGAAGGCAGGCTGGGCTGCGGCCTGGGGAGGGAGAGAAAGAGAGGCGATGGGGAGGAAGAGAAACAGCGCTGGGGAAAACTGGGCCCCTCGGGTAGGGAAAAGATTGGGCCAGCGGAGCGGGTAGACACAGGGAGAAGGGGGTTGGCCAGGCCAGTCGGCCGGCTTGATCTCCTTATGAGTCCAGAATTTGTGGGGATTTCTTTTGGATTTCATATTCTCTTTATGGCTTATTGTTTGTACCTTCAATGTTTTGGGAACCTCAACCAAAAATTTAGAGAAATTCAAGGGAAATTCAAATTCTCAAGAGAATATATGGCAAAATGACTCAAAAGCTTCACATTTTCAAATTGCATAATTTTTGGGATGTTACATCCATGAAGCTGATCAGAGGTTGATGTATTGTTTGCTTGAGAGGAATAGTTTCACAGCCACTCCACCTTGGAGGACAGAGAGCACATAATGCACTCAACCCTTAAACCCTAGCCCTAGACATGAGCATAAGAGAGATGGATTGGATAGTTAACAAAAGTTTCCATCCCAATCCCTTTATATAGGTGAGCTAACCAGCCACACCTAGCCCTAATGAATATTATCCACTTAGCACAATGGGAGAAACCCGTTAATCCCACACACATGGGTTTTACTCACACATGTTCACTTATACATGATTTTCAAAGCACATAAACCCAAATCCACTAAGTCCTTTATACTTGATCCATCTTGATCAAACCAGCTTCTTTGACCTAAACCGCTTTACCAAGCAACACTCATACGCTGCGATTTTGATCCAAGGCACAAGTTATTCACAACTTGACCCACTTTAGTCAAACATGCATCATGCTCCCTTAACGCAATAACCTAGGTCAACCCACCTCGATCCATGACTCAATTCCCAAAACTTTGTTTTTCTGTAACTTCCAGAACATAGTCTAAATCAAATACAATCTTTGCAAAACCAAATAACCACTCCAGAAACATCGCAATGGTTCATCACAACATTAAACATGACCTTCTCATATGGTCCTTCAATCTTCCCCTTGATGAACTTATTGGCAATTCTTTAAACATGTAAATTAGAGGTAGTTTTAGAAAGAAAAAAAGGAATTTTGCAAAGAGAGTTCTAAATGATCAAAAGAAGATTGTGAAGTCCTGAAAATGACCATTTAAGATAAAGATGGATCGAGATTACTAAAAAGACAGTTTCGCTCAAAGCCAACACAAACATCTGATTTTTTGAAGTGGTTTCTCCACTCTTCTCGTTCCGGAGATAAAACAGTGGGTCACAGATGCATCACACACCCTACTCCTTTCACTCTAGTCTCACATACGTATCTCTATCTTTCCTTATCCACCGCTCATGTCGTTCTAAAAATCTCTTGTTTAAGACATTATTATTTATTTTTTTAACTAAAATATATTAACCTAAAAATCATCAACCGCAACGGATGCTTACGCCCCCTCATTCAAAACTCTGCTATCTGATTCTGTCCTTCCACAGCTGTCAGGCGGCTTATGACGGTGAGATGAGTCACCGGCGAGGAACACATGTTGAAGTTTCCACCGACGAGGGATACAACTGCCGTGTCCTCAATGGCATCTTTCTAACTTTTAGCAAGTTCGAGGGCATTTACGGACCTTTTTTGGGAAGCTTGGAACCAAGTTTACTTAAATAATGGTTCGGTTCTTTTTTTTTAAAGTTTTAACTTTTGTCTTTTAGTTTATTTCAAATAGTTTATTATTTTAAACTAAGATCTATAAATTAATTATAGTAGATATTATATAGATTTCAGTTATACCTACTAAAATTATATGTAACTGTCTTCCTTTTCATAATCTTATAAATAGTTAAAAATCAAAAATTATAAACCAAAGGTGACAATTTAAAAGAACTCACCTACAATACAAAGGGCCCTTTTAGGGCGTTTTACGTTCCGAAAAAAGTAGAACGTTAGAACGAAATGGTCTCTGGCGGCTAGAACATGCTGGTTAAATGTTAATTACTGATCTGACGTATGGTCGACCCAGCAGTAAATAGATTATTCCGTGTTCTCCCAACATTGAATCTGTGATGGTTACTGGGTACCTAGCTTAGTACTGATCATAAAATGATTTGACTAATAGCTGCTACGGAATAATTTTAACTAAAAGATATAACTAGAAGTTTAAAGCAAAAGTTAGTTGAAGCAACACCGTAATCCTTACCTGCTCCCTGGTAGCTTATGAGCTATTTGGACATGTACATCCTCCTCCGCAGCAAAAGCATCAGTGAGAAGCGGATCATAAGATCATACACAACCAATTAAATGGCAACTTCCCATAAATCTTTTGCCAGTTCCCTATTTATCCGATCTGATCTTCTGCCAAATACGCCCCGGGGGCGGCGGCCGACAAGAACACGGGGGCCGACCGCTGCGGGCGGTCGGGAGGCGCAGGCTGAGGTGGCGGCAGGGATGCGGCACAGGCGGCGTGCTGCGCGCGCGTTGCTGGCCGATGGCGCGCGCCAGTGGCGGCAAGGTGGCAGTGCAAGAAGGCGGTCAGATTCATGCCGGGAGGCGGAAGGCGAGGTTGGGGCGCGGTGGGGACAGCACGACGTCCTTGTCCCCTCGGTCATTGTAACACCCCATTTTCAAAATCGGGCTTATTGTAAAATTCAAAGGTATGTTAAAGTAATTTCAAGGTTTTTCTTTCAGTTGGTTGTTTCTTTTGTTCCCCAAAAAGAAAATCCTCAAAGTGCATATAAGTAATTTAAAATGAAGATTTTGTTTCGCCTCCAAAGAAGTAAATCAAATTAATCCTTTAAATCAAGTAAATCTTATAAAATCCAAAATATAAAATATACTTCAAGGATTAAAGGATTTAGGAGGCTAAGAATGTGAAGAAATGATATATACATATATATATATATATATATATATATATATATATATATATATATATATATATATATATATATATATATATATATATATATATATATATATATATATATATATATATATATATATATATATATATATATATATATATATACCCGTATACATATGTGCGTATGTATGTATGCTAATGATAGGATTCTCCCTCCCCAAACTTTCCAGCCAGCATAGCATTTTCCCTACTCCTTCCTGGCCTCAGCGCATTGTCGTCATTTGCCACCTACTTCGTTGGCGATTGAATGCGGTGTCGGCTCTCGTCTTCAGCGCCTCTCCTCGCCATCAGTGCCCAGTAGTGGCAGTGCTTCCCGTCACCTCCCGCGCGTCCCCGACTACCTGAGCATGCTCCCGGCCGTGCGCCATTTCCATACGCCAAGGGTAGCCGTGGTCCTCCTCTGCCATCGGTCACCTTCGTGTGCTGCAGGCATGCACGGTGCCATGTCGCCTTGTCTCCTCGACGTCTCGTCGCATTTCCCGACCGCTATAAGTGGCGCCGCCCACCCCGCCGAAGCTCGCCCGAACGCCACACTCGGTCATAGGCGCGCCCTCAGCAGAACCCGCCGCCAAAGCCACCGGGTCGTCGTCGGAATCTATTGAACCTCTCCCCGAGCTCGCATTTGCTCCCTCTCCGTTTTCCCCCGCCTAATCGGCTTATCTTCCCCTGCAGGCCGCCGGCGGGCTCATCTCTCCCCGAATCCGGCGTCGGTCCCCGTCGGTGAACCGGCGCGCCTCAGGCCGAGTCCCCGCGCGTGGAGCGTCGCCCGGACCCCGTGACCACCCCCGCCAACTCGCCGGACTCCGCCGCCCTCTCCAGCGAGCCGCCGCCGTGGTCTTCCTCGCCGCCAAGCCCCTCCACGCCGCCAGCCTGCTCAGCTCCGCCCCGGCAGCCGCTCGAGCCGCAGGTGAGCTCCATGCCACCCACGGATGCCTCCCCAGCGAGTAATTGGGCCCCCTCGTCCCGAGGCGCCGGCGCCCTTGCTCCCTTGCCTCGGCTCGCCGCCGCCCGCCGCTGGTCAAATCCGGCCGTCACCGGCCGATTCCCGCCTCCCCGAGGTGCGCGCCCGGGTGGGCAACCCGTTTGGGCCAGCGCCGCCGCGCCTCCATGCCCCACCACCGCCGGCCGGCTCCGCTCTCTTTCTCCCCCGTGCGGACGAAGTGAGCCAGAGCAGAGCAACGAGCTAGCACCACGATAGCTCAATAAATACTGCCCAAAAATGCCATTTAATTTGTCCTAAGCCGGCACTAAAGAAGGCATTAACCGCTGCTAATTAAGCCCGCCTGTCCCCACATGTCCGCAATGCATTTCTTTATTTTTCGGATTTTCCAACATTTAAAACTTCAAAACACTATAACTTCTTAACCGTAACTCCGAATTAAACAAAACCAACTTCTAAATTTTTCTAAAATCAAGACCTGTCTAATGGTTCTGGTTTGGTTCATTTCCGAGTTCATTTGAGTTGTTTTATTGTGTTGTTTGGTTCTTATTCGGCGCTCTTCATTTTATGTGGTTTTTCCGGTACTCCCGTCCGAGTAGAGTTCGACGACGCAAACGAGACCCCGCTTGAAGCAGCGCAAGACCCCCAAGCCTTCGATCCAGGCGAGTCAATACTTTGACCATTTTGCGCCTACATTTTATGAAACTATGTTCGTTTAAACTATGAAAATTGCATGCGTTATTTTATGTGCTAAAAATATGTGAGTCTTAAGGTAGATAACAACCTTATGTCCACCTGCTAATATGATCCACCACGGTAACATTTGAACTCCCATGATCATTTGTCGCCTAGATACAAACACTAGTATGGTAGTTATATGACTTAATATTGCTATGCTAACTTTGTCAAGTCCAGGTTCTAGTAACCACGATAATCACTCTTTAAACATGATCACTAGATTTGAGACAGTCATGGGATGTACATGGCTGAACAAATATGTTGATTTGTTTTATGCTTCTCAAAACCCTAAAATCTGCTGAACTGTTTGGCGGGTGGAAAGAACGGTGGGTGTGGATGTAACACGTGGGATTGTGGAATGAACCGCCGAACACTTTAAGGACTCAATCCTGTGTGGACCCTCCGTGTATAACAGTACAACCACAAGTCGGCATATTGTAGGCTTGGCTAAATAATTTCTTGAACTCTCTAGTTATTTCACGGAGAATGTGTGTAGGTGGGTAGTGAAAGCCCCACTTGGAATGGGACACCGGATGTAGGTGGCGTCGCCTAGGATAGCGTATGTGGAGAGTGGAGTCCATTGCGCTAACCTATGGTGGACATCCGCACAACCTATGGGCGTAACCCCATAGGAGTGAAATGCTAGAGTGTGAGGTATTGTAAAGGCCTCGTGATATTTTCTCGATCTGCATGTCGAAGGAATCATGTAGAACCATCGGGACAATTATCTCTTGTGGGTAAAGATGTACAGTCTCTGCAGAGTACATACACAAACTATTCGAATAGCCGTGCCCACGGTCAAGGGCAGACATGGAAATCCTCCTCGAGTTAGTTCTGTTTAAAAACTATTGTGGGTGGGGAGAAAAGCGTCGAGCGGATGTAACGACTTTGGTAATTTGTCTGGAGGATGTACTCGATGTTGGTATTAAGGTGGAAGTAACTGCTATTCAAAAGTTAAGCATTGGTGGATGTAACCATAACATAGGGTGGATGTAACCCTAAAATATGGTGGATGTAACCATAAAAATTTGGAATTGGAAACTACTCCGTTTATTGTACACTTTCAGTATTTAAATCATAAGTTCTTGAAAAATGCTAGGTCATAGAAATTTTAATTATGGTAATTTCAAATGTCGCTTTATGCAAATAAAAGAACCCGAGCCTTCCTTGAATAGCCTTGCATCTATAATTATATGCATTCTGTGTGTTGGCTCGCGGAGCACGGTTGTTTGTGCTCAATCTCGCTCTTAACCCCCCTTTCAGAAGATGTGAATCAAGAGCACTACGCTTATCATGAGGATCAGGATGCCGAAGGAAATGAAGACGGTGGTTGTTAGAATAGGCTTCGGTAGTCTTGCCTCTCGCCTCAGTTTAGTTGACCAGGCTAATTTTGGTGAGTGCCTCCGTTATTAATCGGGTCCTTGGTTAATAACGATGGTACTCAGGTTGACCCAGTCGCTTGCCTGTGGTGAGTTGTGCCCCTACGCTATGTACGCTTCCGCTTCCGCTTTTATGTATTGTAAGACATTTGGCCTGACGGCCCTATTGTAACCCTGGCCCGATGTGGTCTATTTGAACTCTGGTATTGTAATGTATGAATTTATCGTGTATGAAATGATGCAGCGATGTATCTGTGAGCATTATCTACTGATCCAGAGAATAATGCAATGTTATCACAGAGGATTCCAGGTTAGTAAACTTGGGGTCCGACAGTCGTCTCCCTCAGGTGCGGTGAGCTCGTCCCCTCAGCCATCTCCCATCAGCGCGGCGACCTTGTTTCCTTCTATCTCCCCAGCTCGGCGAACTGCAGTCCGCAGCCTTCGTCTCCCGGTCCTCCTGCCGTGAAATCGACAAACGGTGCGCGGCAAGGTGAGTCCCGATTGCGATTTGCCTCCCAACCCGGATTAAAATATACAGTTCATGTCTTTGAAGCAAATCTGAGCCAAATAACAGATTTTGTTTTGTCTTGTTAACATTGGATTCTAGGTCCAATGAATTTTGGACTGATATGTTAAGTTAGCTGTAAGTTGTTATTGTCATCAATTTAGTACTAGGCATGCTGTTCTTTTTTCTAATCTTTGTCTTTCACTTTATAGAACCTCAGATCTTACTACACTAATATGTTATAAAACCAATACATTTTCTAAGAATTAAATTTCGCTTTCATCTGTAGTACGTTGGAGTTAAGATCGATGTTAACTTCAGTGATGTCTTGCAGCGGCTGATGGTGCTTCTTGGAGAAACTATTGCATTCCTCACTAGGCATGCTTGTTGTATGCTAACAGTAATTTCAAAACTATGTTAGACGTTTCTTTGTATTTTCAACACAGTATTCGTACTATGTACCTCACGTTCAGTACATGTGTCGATAAGTTCTTTTTGATGAAAGCTTCAACAAGATAAGTTAGACCTGTTCTTTTGTAGTTTTTGGTTTTTTATAGTAACTAAACAAAATGTCTTTTTAAAATAGGGTCTACTAATTAATTGTAGTACATATTGTACATACTTCATTTATATCGGCAAAAACCGCACATGAATTTTAGTTACTCTGTAATCTCTCACACTAACAACTAAAGTCACAAACCGCAGCCAAAAGCAATAAGCCACAATTACAAAAGAATAGGCCCATTGTTTATGCATCATGGACATGTACATAGCGATAATGCAATATTTGTTACTGTCTAGTTTTTCACCCTTTATGATGCAAGAATACGATAATATATTGTTGCTTTTGGTCTTAATTACCAATTTAATGAAGTGCCAATATCTGTTTCATCTTATGAACTTTGGAGGGCCATATTCCCAGTAGAATACCAATCCTTCTTGTTTTCTCATACCTTAAAGGACCTTTAGATAGTACATTCTCTCTGTTAAATTACCATACTGTTTTTTCTCATTATTTGATTAATTGTGAAGTTCGTTGGCTTCCTAGTGTTAAAATGAAAACTGAGATAGCTGATATGGCAATTTCGTAGTTAAAGTTCATGATGCGTGAGAGGGAAAGAATAATTGATGATTGCCCATGCAGTCAGCTTCAAGTAGTAGTGGAGTAGTATTTGTCTCATGTAAACATTTTACATTTGTATAGTTGTATGAATCAAAAAAAAATTTGTATGACATTCTTTTACATGTGTCAGATGATATCTATTCCAAACAAATGTTCAATTATTAATATTAAATTATAAATGTTGAATATATAGTCATATATGTGTTTTCTTTTATACGATGATATGTTATTGATTGTTTATGTTCTTAATTAAATATTGCAATGCTTTCTGTGGTAACAAATACAAAACATGTGGTCATTAATATCATGGAAGCAGAAGCATGGTGCCACGCCGCGCTAGCTACCACATAAACCGAAGCAAAAGAGCCGATAGTTCGTAAGGCCTTTCTTGGAAAATCAAGGATTAGTACGTAATTGTTGTAAAAGTGAAGGGCTTTTTTGTAAAAAAAACAAGGGTCCATATGTAATAACAGGAAAACTATGGAGCTTTATCATGTAAAAGAAGGGTCCTTTGAAAAAACCGAGGATCCATATATAAATTTGAAAATCAGAGAGCCATTGCACGAAAGCGCTGACGTGGTTAGTAGCGTCTCTGGAGCCGGCACCTCTCTTGGTTCTGCACGGATTGGGGTGAATCAGATTATCAGGGAAGCACTTGCATGCCGATGTCTTCGTCCTGGTACATGGACTACTGCACGTCTTCTCCGCCAGACTCTACCGTGACCTTCATCGAAGCGTATCAATTGTAAGTCATGGTACTATTTTATTTTCATGCATAGATCTGTACTGTTAGGAGTACTTAATGCGATCATGTTCTTCATCTGTCCTGTTAGTGGTATTCTTGTTGTATATTTGGAGTAGTCTCTTGTGACTATGCTACTGTTCGTAGTTGTTTATATGGTTAGTATATATGCTACGAATAATTTGATCACCATTTTACGAATTAAATTAGTCCTAAAGTGCGCAATTTTCTAAAAAAAATAATGGGCAATGAAATTTCCAATAGAAAACCATAAATATTTCTTGTTCCTGTCTCTTTACGCACCACAACATTTGCAATCCAAGCATATCCGACGTTCCGAACAATGTCTATTTTGAAATAATCTGAGAAAAGGAACTACAAATTTTGATTTTTTTTTCCCTTTATGAACTAAATTAGTCTTGACTCAACAATGCCTTTCGCCCCCTTTATTGAATATACCATTCTTCCTTCCATAGTGCATGTCTTCAACATTTTCCTGTATAATGCTGTGTGTAACATATAGATTAACATGAGTATAGAGTCATCAACGTATGTTTGGGGATTTTCAGGATCATATGCCACTCCCCTTCTTCTGTACATACCATTAGTTAGAACCAGTGCTATGTGTGTGCAACAAGCTGTTATCACCGGCGCTCATGGTGGTAGTGGCAATGGCAGCGACGTCGCCGGTTTGCTCTCTCCAGGCGGTGTCCGGCTCGTCCCAGGACCGCGGCCGGACGCCGGTCAGGAAGTAGATCATCATCTCCAGCTTCTCAAAAACCTTGTTCCTGTCCAGCACCACGTTCCACATGCCGCTGACGATGCAGTAGTTGGAGTTGTACGGCGGCCGGTGGTGCGCGGCGTGGCGAGCGCGCGACAGGAGTACCCCGGCGGCCTGCAGCGCCTCGACGCCGGGCGGCAGCCTGTGCCGCTTCTCGTGCGCCCACGCGTGGAATTGTTGGCTCAGCATCACGCAGGCCGCAAACGTGCCGGCGAACGCGTGCGCCGCCGCGGGGGCACCGGTCCAGGCGGCCGCGGCGTAGATGGCGGGGAGCACGAGCGCCACGGCGCGCGCGAGCTCGTGCAGGTTGTTGCACGGCTCCTTGCGCGTGATCTTGGAAGGGTGGCGGTGGTGGCCCTGGAACGCGGCGATCTGCGCGCCGAAGACGGGCGTGGAGGCGTCACCGTAGTTGTCGATGGACCAGTGGTAGATGCCGGTGCCGACGTCGGAGAGGCAATAAGCGGTGAGGACGGCGGCGAGCGGCCCGGCGACGGAGCCGGAGTCGGCGGCGAGGGAGGCCGCCGTGAACAGGGAGGAGAGGATGGCGGCCGAGCCGGCCAGCATCCACGCACGCTGCGGCCACGTCGACCGCAGCTCGTCCGGGTCGGTCGGTGCCGGCATCATCTGCGTCGTCGGCGCCCGGCGAAGCGGCGGGATTAGGGCGTACATGGATAGCTAGCTCTTGAATCACTTCTAGGCGTGTCAACGTGTGTACATATACATCCATACGTGAAAGATACTATATGTATAGGCTGTACGTAGCAAATGGGGAGCTTGCCTGTCTGTACATATTGCGTGTAAGTGGTAGCCAAATATGGTAAACTTTAAGTGATCGCTTTCTGTATTTGTTTATATGTTATGTGTGCGGTGTGATGAGGAACCACGTAGGGAGAGGGAAGGGAAGGCAGGAGGTCACTCAGGAGCATGTGCATTAGTACTGTAGAAAAAACTGTATTTGGACACACACAGAGAGAGCAGTGTTTTACAAACTTGCACGGCTACACTACGTACTTTATAAGCATTATTCATGAACCCGTGCGTCCACGCGGACACAGGCTGTACATTATGTGAATAATATTTGTTAACTCATAGCTTTTGTCGTTATTTTAAAAAAAATTCTGAACATATCTAGGTTTGGGTAGTAAATTTCTGGTTTTTAAATTTCAGTTGTGGATTTTGAAAGTTTTGATATTTTTTTTGCTTAATTTAATTCCCGATTTATATATACATTTGGATGTAACGAATGGTGAACTTTACACTCGTGGCAACAGTGCGCATGCATTCAGGGGAAGCTAGCAAGCAGTTGCCATTCCATGCCGATGATGTCCGTTGCCTGGGACGAGCGGCCCACGGTGGCCGAAACAAAACTGAATTTCCACTACTACAGAAAAGGTCATCACAGACGGTTCAAAAACGACATCACAGACAGTTTTGTGAACCGTTTGAATTTATGGATCAGTGATAATATGAGATCATCACAGACGGTTTTCAAACCATCTGTGATATGTAAATATCACATACGGTTCTTAACTAAAAATTGTCTGTGATATTTATAAATCACAGACGGTTTTTAGTTAAAAACCGTCTGTGATATTCCCTTCTACTCCTAAACCTATTTCTGTTTATTGGCTAGCCTCAGGAAATGCTAGTCATGCCCTCTGAAACAAGCAGATCAATATGTACATGTATACATCCAATTCACATCTCAATCCACATCTCAATTCATTTCACAAACATAAAACATCCATTTTTATTAAGATTAGAGCCTACCATTACAATATCCCAAAACAACGAGCAGGTTACACAACAAGAACAAAGAAAAAGCAAAGATCCTCTATGCCTTCTCGCCCCTGATGCAACGCATGAGCTAGATGTCTTTGACGCCCACCATGTCGGCGTTGATTGAGCGTCTGCACGGTTGGCACGAGCTAGTTGCTTCTGCGGTGTCTTGCCTTCTGTAGACTTGTGCGTCGTCTGCAAGGAGGAGGAGAACAGCAAGGAGGAGGACAGCAAGGAAGAGGAGACCAGCAAGGAGAAGGACAGTAAGGAAGAGAAGACCAGCAAGGAGGCTGGGTTTTGGTTATATATAGGGGAGGGAGAGGGAGGGAGAGACGGGAGTTCGAAATTTTTGGCGCGGGAATGGAGAGGCGGAGCTACGATCCGTGGGATGAGGATTGGTGGATTTCTATTGGCTAGGATTGGGTTAAGGAGGATCGACGGGCCCAGCGGTCAGATTATCACAGACGGTTCTATATATAGAACCGTCTGTAATGAATGAATATCACAGACGGTTCTATAGCTAGAACCGTTTGTGAAGTAGAGCACAAAATTTTATATACCGATGCAATATAAACAACTAGTCTGAAAAGATAAAATAGCAAAGTTTTATATGGATTATATATACTCATTTGAAAGGTTTCGATGAGATCTACAACCACTACAAGAGATCTGACCTTCTATGACGATTATATTATGACAACAGAGCAACTTGTCACTAAATTATTCAGTTAATGACGGTTTTCAGGAGCCGATCTTAGTTAATGACAGAAATATATTACGTGTCACTAAGTCCAATTCAAAATCGTCATTGACTATTTTGGCATCATGGTTATGACATATTTATATGACAAATGTTCATGCGTCATAGTTATTTGTTGAATAAAAAACAAAAATTGCTGGCCAGATTGTTCTACATGGAAGTGTGGGGATCATATGGCAGGAAACTATAAATAATGGGCCAAAAAACTAGTGGGGCTAGAACTTGAAACCCTTGCCTCTCAAGGGAGGGTACTTACCACCAGGTTATGTTCATGTTTTTGTTGACACGTGTATAATAAACTCTTTGTATTATAAGTTAATTGTTAATACAACTGGAATTAATTCTTCTATTTAGTTGGCAATATGATATCAAGGAATTAATTCTTTAGGTTGTAACCAACATTCTGCATATTCTGGTTCAGAAAAAAACATTCTGCATATCAGTAGGCAATATGATTCCCTAACCCATATGAACTCACATGATTCACTCTCACATAATTTATCATATTACAAAAGTCCTTTGCAATGTTAATTTCTCATCTTTTTTGAATGCATAATTTTATCATATCATTATTAAATACTTGCTTCTCCTTACTTTAATGATAATTTACACCCTAATATGCTTTAAAAAAACCTCCGAATCTGCCCCCGGTCTTAGGAAGCCAAAAAATTTTGGCCATGAATTACGCGGAAAATTTGGCTAGTTTTGTATATATTACAGAAGGGGATGCCCGGTCCGAAATTTGGATGATTGCTAGGAAGAAAACATCTAGGTGATACCTATATACACCCTATCTTTTAAACCGACTATTGGATTTACGATCCATTGAATCTGCTTGGTCGTCGTGGATATTTGGCGACATGCGGGGCCCACACGTCATAAAGCTTCGCCTTACCAATTTCTGCATGCATTTGGAAATTTGTCTTGGAACATTACACATGTCAACTAATGTTTTCCTTATATCTCCATTGGGACATGTAGATTAATGGTTATGGTAAAAGAGATCGAACTAGCCCTTAATCATTAATCAATATATATTGCAACAGATATCACATGGCGCGCTATGAGCTTTACATTGTTTGATCACCAGCCTTCCCTTTGTGCAACAAACAACTTGAATAAATACATTACACTGATGTTCTCTCAAATGTTAGTACAGTTTTCTTTTACGAAATTGGATGATCAGTCCTCCGAAGAGAAAGGAGGGATGTTTCAAGTTTAAGGATAATTATACTAATCTTTATTTAATCAATAAAGAAAATCAACGGAGGAACATGTTTACACAAACAACAGTCGTAAATTTTGGTGTGTACTTAATCCACCTGTGATGGAGTGCAGGGCCTGAAGTCAAGAAAGAAGTCTCCCCAGACGGTGGGGTGGTGAAAACGGTGCTTGCGCAGGTCGTCCACCTGCGCCTGCGATCGGCAAATCTCAGCAGGGGCTGCCATTGATGGAGATGGAGCTCAGCTCGACCACTTCTCTCTGAGCAAACTATGGTTGGTGATGGCTTGTGACGAATGGCCTCACACAGCTTTGGATTTATATAAGAACAGGAGAGGATACTGTAGATCAAGCAGCGCAAGCATTCTGCAGGTTAGTACCTCGCACTTGGCAACTACTCCTTGCAGACCATCCTGCAGATTGCCGGCATCTACGCAACCTTAGATAATGCTTATTTGGGTTTAAAAATTCTAACTTATAGTTTATTTTATACTGTAGCAGCTGAAAATATAATATAGCTACGGATAATCTTTTCAACATAATTATATATATATATATATATATATATATATATATATATATATATATATATATATATATATATATATATATATATATATATATATATATATATATATATATAGGAATAAAGACAAAAAAATAAAAACCATATTGCCAAAAAAGATGAAAGTAATAAGTTAAAAGCCAAAAGCGAAGCTCATTAACCTTAAAAGCACATAAAATAAGAGTTTTTACGGTACATTAAAATAAATATAAGGCGTCCAATCTTTCCGATCCAATAGTTCAGATTAATTAGAATTTAGTTATACTACTATCTAAACTACTACTAGTAGTAGAATATCCAAAGAGGATAAAATGATCACGAGGTATGGAATGAGCCAGCTAAGTCCATTCAAGTCGACGACGGTGCCGTGAACAACGCATACTCAATGGCAGGCATATCAGCCTGCACCAGCGCCACCACCACGAGTCAAGTTTCGGCACTGGCGCAGGCAGCAACCTCCTCCATGACGCGCTGCACACACCACGGCGTCGGTGGCACGAGGTTATTGGACTTCAGTAGTGCTGTGGCCAGGCTTGGCGGCTACGACAAAGGAAGCGTATCCCTGACACTGGGCCCCTATATCGCCATATGGCGCCAGAGGCGTTACTATCGTCACGTCCGGGCAACAAAGACTGACGCTGGTAGCGCGGGACGATGGTGTCTATGTCGGCGCGTTCGAGTACGTGGACGGCCCAGACGATCGACAGCAATTCGGCTCATCGTCCTAGCTACTACATGACTTCGTCACGTGACCAACAGGAACCCATGGTGTAGTAGGGCGGATGATACAATAACCAACACCTCCGGCTAGTGCCGTCGTGGTAATAGTTAGTACACAAGAATTGTAACTTGTATACATGATGAGGGGGTGTAAAAGGTATTAATTAGTTGATACTCCATTTTAGCTGAACAAGTGGAGAGCAAGATTTGTACAGAATATTCATTCTGCATATACCAGCAGATTTGTGTACTGATTAAGACACTTCTTCTTTTCTACTGGATTGCTAAAGCAAAAAATGGAATCGAAGACTTCACAAAAGAACATTATGGTAGACCATATGGCTAGGTCTAGGATTTTTTAGTGATGAATAATTGACAATGGTTAATTTATGATGAATAAGTAATGATGTTGCTAATCGTTACTTGATGTGTGTGACGTGTGTGTGGACTGATCTTGGTCAAGTTGGGACGGACTAGTGCCGGAAAAAATATTTTTTGGTCTTTGCATGTGCAGGTTGAGCATGGAGGCGATTATGGTCAGTGACGAGGTAGCTCAGGACTAGGATGGGAGATCCGAGGTTCAGACGGTCAAAGAGGTCACGAGATAGTTGGGCTCATGCTTGGGGCGTATGGAGATCAAAGGTGGATGGTGCGTGGAGAAGCTATGGGAGGTGTGGTCCTGGAGGCTTCGACACATGATCTCTACCCCTAAAATCCACCAGTTCAGTTCTTTCCTACGACCACCCCAAATTATGCCCCCAACAGTCATGAGTTTCCTACGTCCACACCAATTCATGTCCCCAGAAAAACCAACCAGTGAAATCAACGATCAAGAATCAATTCCCACCTTTCTCTCTCCTTACCCACTCATATCCAACGATCCAAAGGCGACGCCCACCTCCCCCGCCGCTCCTCATCGCAAAAGTCACACCCTAACCCTAGATACCAAATCGGCCCACCGCCGCCTCCCGCTCCTCCTCCTCGCTCCTCCCCCCGCCGCCGCCGCCTCCTCCTCCCCACCCCTGCGCGCCGCCTCCTCCTCCCACCCCACCCCGCGCCGCCGTCTTCTCCTCCCCACACCACCCGCGCCGCCGCCTCCTCCTCCCCCACCCCTCCGCTCCGCCGCCGCCTCCTCCTCCCCCCACCCCGCGCCGCCGCCGCCTCCTCCCTCCCTCCCCGTGCTCCCGTCGCCTCCTCCTCCCCCCACTCCGCCGCTCCGCCTCCTCCTTCCCCCACTCCTCTGCTCCACCGCCTCCTCCCGCTCCTCCGCTCCGCTGACGCCTCCTCCTCCACACCCCGCGCTGCCGCTGCCGCCTCCCGCTCCGCCGACGCCTCCCCCTCCCCACCCCGCGCTGCCCTACCCCAGCCGCTGTTGATGCTCCTCCCTCTTCCCCTTGCATCCACGCCTCCGCTCCTCCCTCTTCCCCTCGCATGTAGGCCCCGCCCCGCACCAGATCCCGTTCGACCCCTTCATTGCGGACCTCGAGCGCCGCCGCGACGACCGCGAATGGGAGCGCCTCGCCGCCGCGGGGCTGCACGCGCCGGGCATGGCGGCGGCCCGTCCCGAAGACCTTGCGGCGCCGATGTCGACGCCGACGAGGACTACATCAACGACGCGCGCGGTTCAACGTGACGCGCGCGTGAGGTGCTGTTCCCCAAGATCGACGTCGACCCGCCCGACGCGCGCCGTGACGCGCCGAGTGGCCGTGTGGAACCTCGCGTCGCAGCGCGCGAGGTCTTGCAGGTGAAGAAGCACATGTATCTATGGTGGAGCACCGAGGGTCCGCAAATCGTGACCTTAGGAGAGGTATTAGGCACTTTATCTACTTTCTTTTGATATTTATGTTTTTAGATCTAAGTCATTATTCGTGCTTCTAGGAGTTGAAATCGTCATTGCAACACCGGGAGGTGATTGATATCTTTGGAAGCTGGTCACACAAACCTACGTGAGAGTGACATACCTTGTCTGGATGAGGCGGACCGCATGCTAGATATGGGCTTTGAGCCCCGATTCGAAAAATACCGCCACAAGTATGGTTTGTTTTGGAATGCATATGTTAATGCTGATGATTTAACCTTATTTCGTGTTTGTTCATGGTACTAAATGCTTTTGTGTTCGTGGTACCAAATCTTTCGTTCTTGTCAATAGATCCGCCGGATAGGCAAACCTTATCTTGGAGTGCCACATGGCCGAAAGAAGTTGAAGCCCTGGCCAGACAATTTTTGCAAAATCCTTACAAGGTGCACTTCTGTTGTTGTCATCATTTTTCTTTTTTTTATGGTTCTTTCATAATATTTGTTTTGCTATTCCTATTATTAACATTTTGCATATATTGTAATGCAGGTAATCATAGGATCACCTGAACTTAAAGCTAATCATTCCATACAGCAAATTGTGGAAGTTATTTCAGACTATGAAAAGTATCCCAGGTATGTACCACTCAAATCTATTAATTACAAAGTTGTACCATTCATAGTCTATTAAATACAGAACTGACATGATACGAATGATTTTCACTTCTTTCTCACAGACTCAGTAAGCTTTTATCTGATCTATTTCCACTTCTTTCACACAGACTCAGTAAGCTCTTATATGATCTAATGGATGGGAGCCGAATCTTGATATTTTTCCAAACAAAAAAGGATTGTGATAAGATCACTCAGCAACTTAGAATGGACGGATGGCTAGCACTATCTATTCATGGTGATAAAGCTCAAGCTGAAAGGGACTATGTTCTGACAGAGTTTAAGAGTGGGAAGAGTCCTATAATGGCTGCCACAGATGTAGCGGCACGTGGTCTTGGTATGATGACTTGTTTGAATATTAGGATTAAGTTGTAGTTCCAAGTGTTCAAGGATGATAAGTCGGAGGGTCGTTTCATTGTTTTTGGTTCGAGTGAACTAAACTTGTGGATTGGTGGTGTATGCAAGGTGCCATCATGTCAGAGGTGATCATCTTTTCCCTCTGTTTACCTCACTTGAGCGTAAGCAATGGCAGTGTTACCAGGGCACTTTATCTTCCAACTGTTACGATGGCTTTCACGTTTTTTGTATTAAAGAAACTAGAAACCTGCTAGATTTACGGACTTTGCCTTTACAGGAGATCCTTAGGTTCAAATAGAATGGATAAAACCACACTACTATATTCATTCCACAGTAAGGAGCATGCAAGGGAGATACATGTTTCCTAAATTTGATTTGCATCTTTATTTATTCTTGAACATTTAGCATGCAAGGTGCATCTTGATGCCCTGTTTATTTGGTCCTTCATTTAAGTCTCATAATTTCTTTGTTGTCATTGGCCTTCTGGAAGTATCGCTAAATTCTATTAATCATTTAATCCTTGCTCTCTTCTTTGGCAAGCACCCATTTCTACATTCTTATTATGACTATTTTTTTCATGAGAAACATGGTTGATGGTTCCACTTTTGTTAGGTCTTGAGGATTGATGGGTGAATACAAGTTTTTCAGCACGTGTGCAGGCAATAGGCATATACCAAAATGTGTAGTAATAATTTTTGGTGTAAAAGCAATAAAATGAATTCACACTGCATGACTTGTTCAGGTTGTACTTCAGTTTCGATGTAGAATAAATTTGTTCAATATTTTAGTATTGTTTGGATCTCCCTTATTCTTTCCCTAGCATTTCATGGTCCTTTAGAACCTTATACTGCTATTTAAACGTGTGCCTCATGTATCGATATCAATGTATAAGTGAAATAGCTGCCTGTTGTAGCGTTGGCTATTCTGAAACTATAGAAGGTAGTAGTGTCAGAGAAAAGTTCATTTCAGAACGTAAAATGACATATCTTTCCTTTTTGCAATTGTTGATTTGAACTCCTGTAGTAATATATATTCATCTTACTGTCTATGTATGCAGAGCATGAGATAGCCAAAGCTTTTCTGGAAGCCCTCTTGCTTGGTAAGAATTCATGTTCCATAGGGTCCTTATGTCCTGTTATCAGCATTTTAGGAATTAGCTTAACATTTAATAATCACACCGAATCGAAGCTATACGCGATTTGTAAACTTAACTAACCTTGGTTGGATGTTGCGTTCTGTATTGTTCTTCCATGGATGTCTCGCGAGAATCATGGAAGCTTAAGCCCTGCCAAATGTGGAGATGTTGACATAGCAGGAGCATTGAAGGAAACGAATTTCATGGGCTAATCGCACCTGAAATCGGACATCTCACTCAAATGGAGAAGTTGTGAGTGTTTTGCTTTGTATATACTGCATGTACAAAAGACATAATTGTTGGTAGATTTTAGTGAAAGTAGTTCCTTATGACCTCTATACTGATCTTGAACCTCAGGATAATATCAACCAACTATTTCACTGGACCCCTGCCAGCTGCTCTTTCCCTGTTGACCAATTTAACCGACTTGTAAGGATACCATGACCTTTCTTTGTTCCCTGTTGCACTCTGCAGTCTCTTTTGGTAATGTTCAACTATTGAAATTCGTAACAGAAGGATTTCTGGTAACAATTTATCCGAAAGAGTCCCTGTTTTCTTGGGAAAATTGACAAAGCTCGAAAAATTGTGAGTTGGTGAATTCATGATTAAACATGTTACTGATCAACAGATACCAGAGTTATGTTCTTTATTTAATGTAACTCCTCTTGGTGCAGGCAAATCGAAGGATCTTTATTGGCAGGGCCTATTCCCTCGGGCTTCTCCAAATTGACAGAACTTTATGATCTGTATGCCAGTGCAAATGTTTGAAATTTTCATAATTCTACCCGCATAATGAAATTTACTTATTCAGTATAAGTTTTTTGCTAAAGCGGTAAATCATGGTTGAATTTGTGTATTAACCAGGAGAATTGGTGATCTGAGAGGTAGTGGATCAGCTTTCCCAGATTTAAGCGGAATGCAATCCATGAAAACATTGTAAGTTTGTGATTTGCTGAAGTTTTTTAGCTTTTCGTATATATGCTTACATATAACATGAATTTGTTCAAATGTAGGGTACTTAGGAATTGTTCACTCAGTGGAAGCATCCCATCTTACATTGGGGCCATGGAAAATCTTAAGCATCTGTAAGTTCATCATGCCATTTTTCTTGATCCAATGAGGCAATGATACTGAACAAAATATCTTGCATCTGGTTTATTCCTTGGTCTCTTAGCAAATAGTAAAATTTGACGTTTTCTTCTCGTTAGCCTCATGTGGATTCCATATAGAGCAATGGAGCATGTTTGTAAAGAGTACACATATAAAATATATCAGTGCTAAATGTCCTTGCTATTCACATGTTTTATCATGAATGTTCTCTATGCAGGGATCTGAGCTTTAATAAATTGACTGGAGAAATACCAGCTTCTTTTGCTAACATGGGAAGGGTGGACTACATGTAAGTTGTGATATTTAAAATAAACTGAACTAAACATGCCATTTCATTGGGCTCTTTTCTTTGGTGAATCTCAACCAAAATTGTCTTGCAGATATCTAACTGGAAATTCACTCACTGGGAACATACCTGGATGGTTATCTCGAAGGAACAACATTGCGTAAGTTATTGTGTATACGCACACTCTGAAGACAGCAACATTGCATCATTATTAGATTCTAATACCTACAGATATCCATGAAACTGTCACATTTTTCCCCTTTTAAAGCTATCATAAAGTTTAGAAATGTGACTTAACTTTGTTAAGACATACAGTGTTAATACATTTTCAATGCTCAATTCATACATGAGTGCAGAAAACTAATAAGATGGTTTTCTTGATTGCATGCACGTTTACTTATCGTTTCTTTATAATTTGTTTAGATATGCTTGGGATAATGGAAATAGCTTTCTATGAGTTGAGTTTTCTTCTCTACCTGCTTTCTCTTTTAAATAACTTTGGTGGCTGCACAGGGAAATTGCTCGATGCCCATATGTACATGAAGCTTAGAATTTAGATGGTGTATTATAATAATTATTATTGAGCTTAGCATCAAAACTCGAATAGTTTCACTTGGTAGTTGGTATAATCAAGTGTAACACAAAATGATTAAATGCAGGGACATATCTTTTAACAACTTCACGATTGGGAGCTCAGGTCCTAGCCAATGCCTTCAAGGGAATGTGTAAGAAAGCTTTAGCACAATTCCCAGGCTTCTTTCCATTCACAACACTTACAGAAATACTCAACTCTTTCCTGTGACTCATCCAATTGCAGCAATCTGGTGGAGAGCAATCTGCAATTTACTCGACTCTGAATTAATTTGGATTCCACGGTACCAGAACTGGAGTCCACATTTGAATTTCCCTGTTACGTTCCATTGAGTAATGCAGCTTGAAATTACTTTACTGCACGGTAATTTAGGTGACCTGTTAAATTGTTTCAATTGCAAACAAGTCACACCCCGTCTGGGTTAATAAGATTGGATAGTACTACTATAGCTTAAGCGGATAGATGCATGTAGCCTGTAGCCATGCATACGGAGTTGTATTCGTGGTAGTCTCACCTTTCCATTTACCGTAGAGTCATCCATCCAACTATATACGGACATGTATACGAGTCCTGGACAATATACAATACGGATTCGTGCTTTGGTTTTTTATTTTTTTTCTCCGATTAAGGAAGTGATTTGTAGCTATTTTATTTTTTTCTAATTAATTACAGAGGGATGCCAAAGTATGACGGCTGCTGTTTCTGTATCCTATACACTTACATGACGATTCTCAAAGAGCTTTAATGTTTTCTCAATAAGTGCATATGCCTTTAGGTTTTAGTATTCCTTTACTCCAGTTAGACATTGGAACTCCTCAGAAAAAGGATTACTTTCTTTGTGCTGAAACTCCTGGTGCGGCAAAAGCTTGGGTATCTACATTTTTTGCAGTAAGCTTTCTGATCTACGACTTGTCAAATATTATTATATTCTCTATATTGTTTTACTGTTGACTGGCTGTACAGACGTTTACACGGTGTCCGCGTCCACCGCAGCATCACATTCTCAACAAAGCTAAGTGGAGATCAAGTGACGAAAGAACATGCCCTTTTTTCAGTGGAAGAAAGATTCAGAAGAAGGAAAAAAAAAGAAGAAAGAAAGATGCAGTTTCTCTTTTGTTTTACAGTGATAGGAGGAAAGATTCAATCAATTGTTATTAGATGTAATTCTTTATTCTTTTGGCTGTTGAGCTGCTCCCTGCAAAAATTAGCTGCAGTTAGAAGAAGCAAAAGGAGTTGTAGATTGGCAGGGGCAGCTCACAGCGTACACTGATGTCTCCAGTTGTTATACATTACATTACATGCCATTCGTTCAGTCATTCATTCTTTGTTCAGAGCCAGAATGAAATGGAATCATACGCTATTTCATCCTTCATGCGGAAGATTGTATCTCGTCTGAAATGTAATGTGTTCAGCAGGGGGCAGAAAAAAAAGATGTATCGTATGGGATGCTCTTGTTGGATGGTATTCTGGTCGGGGTCTTGAATTGTAGCTTTTCCTTTATCAATTGCTAAAACTTGCTTTTTTACTGATGAAGTGTGGATGCTTCTTAATCTTGTAGCGGGACACTGGAGCTAAAAATGTGAACATCATGCTATGGCCCGAGTAAATCGTGTTTGATTGTCCATTGCTGCTGAAATCCTGAACAAGGTAGCTGGATGTTGTTAGGTAGTATGGTATTCTTTTGTGCTCTCAGGACTCAGGATATACTGAATATTATGGCTGAATTTTACAATATATGAGATGTGAATCTTAATGAATCTGATTGTTCGTTTTATTTTTTTTACAAATTTTATCTTGTTTTGTATTTTACCGTAGCGTTAGCACGGGCTCATTACTAGTGAGTTAAAAAGACAGAAGTGTAAAAACTCGTGTTAGAAAGGGTTTCGAGTCCCTTGAAAATTAGTGGGCCAAAAGCCTAGTTGAGGTAAAAAGGCTCAGACCTAGTTAAATGAGTTGTATTAGGTTTTTGAGTAGGAAGAAAAAGTGAAATATAAAAAGGAATAGAAGGTGCGGTGGCCGTGATGCGAAGAAAGAAAAGACGCAGGATGCAGCGGCCGTGATGTGAAGAAAAAAACGATGAACAGTTCTTATGTTTTTTTAATAAAAGTTTGTGAGTTTTTTAATTCGCATATATTATCTTTTTTTCTTTGTTTAGTGATTTTTAAAGTTTCTCCATGCATTGATATATATCTATGTTTTTTTACTTACATACATGAGTTAGTTTTAATTAAAAAAATTGATTACATGATTGAGTGTTAAGCGCATGTTTTTGTCTGCTTTTTTCGGTGTTACAGTACATTGCTATAGTACCGAACAGTAATGCTATGGTAGTGAACAGTAGTCGCTACAGTGCCAAACAGTATTGCTACAGTATGATCGAAAAATAATTTTTGTTCAGCTTTTTGTTATTTCTATTTTTCAGATTGACGATTAGAAGACAGAAAATTTGAGAAAAAGTTTCCACTGTGCACTGCAATCATTCACCCCCTCTGATTGCCATCGATGATTCTACACATTATGTTTAGAATCAAACTCCAATTGAGCTAGGCTCGGGCAGATCCACTGGGGGTCAGGTGGGGCTGGTGCCCCCATACCACCCGGCGCGGATTCTCTGACTTACAGGAGGTAAGTCATGGGTAACTTTTCCCCTGCCCGATGCCATCCATTCAGCATCCAACGGCTGATAAAAGAGCACCTTCCCACGAGATGCCTCGCCACCCTCTCCTCGCCGCCGTCGCCTCCTCCCCCCACCACCTCCTCCGCTTCCTCCCCTCCGCTCTCCTTCCCCAACGCCGACCTCCTTCTCCGCCTCCACATCGACCCCTCCCGACGCGCCCGATGGCGGCGACCACGACCACCATCCGCACCGCCCCTTCCTCGATCTCCACGTCTCCTCGGCGTCCCTTCTCCGCTCCCGCTACTTCGCCGCCCTCCTCTCCGACCGCTGGAGCCCTTCCCCCTCCGCCGCCGGCCGCCTCTTCGACGCCTGCATCGAGGCGTGCATCCGCTTCCTCGAGGCCGTGCCCTGGCCTCGGAGGTCGAGGGCGTCGGCAGGAGCGGATGGCGCCGGCGGTCGAGCGTGTGGAGGAGGCGGAGGACCTCGGCGTGGGCGTGGAAAGGGCGGGAGCAGGAGAGCGAAGGGGTCACAGAGAGGGAGGCGGCGGCGGCGGAGAAGGGCTCCAGCGGTCGGAGAGGAGGGCGCGGCGAGCGGGAGCGGAGAAGGGACGCCGAGAGACATGGAGATCGAGGAAGGGGGCGGGTGCGGGATGGTGGTCATGGTCGCCGCTATCGGCGTCGTCAGGGGAGGGGTCGATGCGGAGGCGGAGAAGGAGGTCGGCGTTGGGGAAGGAGAGCGGATGGGAGGAAGCGGAGGAGGTGGTGGGGGGAGGAGGCGACGACGGCGAGGAGAGGGTGGCGAGGCGTCTCGTGGGGAAGGTGCTCTTTTATTAGCCGTTGGATGCTAAATGGATGGCATCGGGCAGGGAAAAAGTTACCCATAACTTACCTCCTGTAAGTCAGAGAATCCGCGCCGCATACCACCGGCTGCACGCCCCCACCCCGACCTCGTGGCCTCGAGCGATGTGGCGACGCACCCACGTTTGAGGAGTACACGCAGCCACGTGGCGAGAGGGCGGTGCTCGTGGACCACAGCTTCAGTGGCATGAGCGTCACGCTCGCCGCGGAGGCGTTCCTGGAGAAGGTCGTGGCCACTATGTTCGTCGCTACGTTCATGCCATACTGCACCAACCGGCGTTCATATGTCATGGAGAAGGTAATCGCATCCCGCTTATATTATCACATACTCAAAACCACTGACACAAGTTTTTTCCTTCTTCTTTTGCTACCTTGTATATTCCGTAAGTAAGCATCAACAATCAGATTGTATAGACACCGTGATGGATGCAACCAACGTTCCTCCTTCCATGTTCTTTGGGCCAGAGTTCCTGCAGAAGAACCGAAGAAGCTCTACCACCCAAGCCCACAAGAGGCACGTACTAGTTACTAGTAGTTGATAATTTACTCATCTCCTAATCAAATCAAATTGAACTAATCACCAGCAATTGTCTCATGGCACAATATATATATAGGATTTCACACTGGGAATAAGCCTTGTCAAGAAGACGGGCAAACAATCTTGGAAAACAAGAATTGGTTACCTATTCTGGGTGGTTTTATGCCCATTCTCTTGATCCTACCGTAGTTGAGCCCATCCATGTTTTGAAAATTACTTGAAAATTTTACCCAGAATTCCTCTAATCAGTTTTGAAGTAACTTGTTCATACAGATGAACTGAATTTGTTGGGTGCTGATAATATCTACTGTTTTATTTCAGGTGGTCTTAGACTCGGACGCTGGACTCTTTGGTGGATTTGGTAGGATCCATCACACTGCAGGGGGCACTTCACTACCATAAGTCTTTTCTCCGACGAGGTTGCTTATAGTATGCTTGTGTAAACTAGCTCCTGGCAAATCTGAATCAACTTCGGCTTTGTTCGTTTATTATAGGACTGTTCACATGACAATAGGCCCCATTTGTATCGTAGGCTACCTATCTCTCACCGGTAATACAGCATGCTACTACAGACGAGCAACTTGATATTCGGTAAACCGATGAGTAAGTCCCATTAGCCCTCTAAAATTTGATCTAGGTCTACCATTGACTAGGCTCAATTGATTCTAACTAATCCCTTTGGACCCCTTTGTAAACGAAACTTACAGCATGTCATCCAGCCTGGTCAGCGGCCGCCGGACCTCCTCACGCCTCATCACCTCTGGATCTTGGAGGTGTGGCAACAGCTCGGCAATCATGAAGACGCGGTGCGCGAGCTGCTCGCACTCCTTTTTCTGGCGGGCCATCACCACTTCCTGCATGATCATAGAGATGAGCCCGCTGACATCCACCCCGACCAACTGCGCCACCTGCCCTAGCCTGACCCAAAGTGCCACGATAGTATAGTAAACTGAACACAAGCTCAAAATATTCCAAAGTATTACGTACTTTCTAATACCCTCCAAAGAATATCAAGTTGAAAAACAAAAGTCTATAATACCCTCATAAATAACAGTCAAATTTTATAGATTTTATTTTTACTATCACCTTCTATCATTAAGTATATCATTAGTATAATGTGGCGTAAAAAATCTCTAAAATAAGGTGACACAATTAACTAGCTAGTACGTATGATGGCGACACAAACTGAGTGACTGAACTGGCAGTATGTATTATGGCGACACAAACTTGCAGTTGCAGAACAAAGATGTGCAAAATGTGAGTATAGTATGTATGATGGCGACACAAACTTGCAGAGTTGCACAGCAAAGATGTGCAAAATTTGAGTAGGCAAAACTCGATTTGAACACAGCAGCGAGCAAGTGATGTGGGCTGCTCACATCAGTGAGCAAGCCCTGCCAATACAAATTTCTGGTTTCTCGAATCGATTTTTTCACTTCTCTTATTCTAAGAATAAGTCAAAGAGCCATAGGAGCATCATGTAGCTTATTCCTATCGCTCCTATCTCGTATACATATTTCCCTCTCATTTTTTACACCACTCGTCATTTTCTTCTAAAACTACTTCTTTTAACCGCTACTATTTATTTTCAACCAAAAATCTTTAGCAGCAACCAAAAATTATCAATAGAAGCCACTATGAACGTCCCTAAGTAAGACACGTATATGCATGACGTCGCCACAAACTTGCGGAGAAAAAAATGTGGTGATATGTTATATACTTAAGTAGGCCAACCTAGAATTTGTCACAGAATGCAGAGGGCCAGCTAGCTAGCTCGGTACTTACATTCATGCATGACAAGATCACTGCTTGACTTGCTTGGCTTGATCCTTTGTTGGTCTCTTTTGTACATTCCATTTTGCACTGTTACTGACAAGGTCACTGCTTCACTGCTGGTACTGTTCACTGGTGAAGGATGTGCATTGATGGACTCCTTAGTCGGATGGATTCAACGGTTACGTACGAGGTTTTTTTCTTTTGAGATAAACGGGAGGGAGGCCCCCTACCTTTCCTTTCATTTAAAGCAAATCAAAGCAGTAGAAAAATGAATACCGGGTACGTAAACAGAGGGGAAGTAAGGGCAAGTCTAATAATAGAGTTAAGTATTTAGCTATAAGTCAAATTATAAGAGTATGTATAATGCAAGATGCTTATATATGAGTGCTTAAAGAGAGAGAATATAGCCACATCATCAAGCATCCATGCAAAAGTTATTTCCTCCAATGCAAGCATCTCTTCCATAGGTGCTTAGATGCTATATTATCTATTGATAGATATAGTTATACACATAAGCACCTACTAAGTACCGGTGCTTATTTAAGCATCGATGCTTCAAAATAAACACCTTATCTATCCTATGTGGCAAGAAAAATCCGTTTTTATTACTAAGCATCTCTCTAAGCACCTGCATTGGACATGCTCTAAGAGCCAAGTTATACAATAATTTGTCTTCTATTTGTCTACAAAAGGTTTTTTATTATTATGTGGTACTATGTCTCATATTCTCTTTCATATTCCCCCTCACATACATTTATTATCTTGGCCCACTACTGCATAACCTCCCGTGCCCAGCTTGTTGCTTGCATGAGAGCCAAGCTCTCATCTCTCTCCTCTCTTCTCTCCTCCACATCAGCAAAAATGCTGACTAGCTTAGCTATAAGACCATTATTGTACTTGCTCTAACAGGCAGGTGTAGGGAGGGAGAAGCGAGGGAGGGAGCGCACGCTGGCGCTGAGACAGAAAAGAGCCGCAGAAGATTACGGCTCTACCCCAAGCAATTTCTGGATTTTAGCTTTTAGAATTTGTTGGATTTTTAATTTTATCTTTTTTTATTTTTAGATTTTCTTTTTTTATTTCTTTATATTATCTGTGATAATATAGCTTTTTTATTTTTTTTCCAAATTTAATTACTTAAAAAATCTAATAGTCGCTACAATGCTTTTTAAGCTAAAATCGAGAGCCAGAAACTACATTTAACACTACCTACATACTCGTTGCGTAGCCAGGATCTAATTGCATCTTTTCTAACAGAGTTCATTGCTCTGTTCGACCAAAGCTCGAGCATCTCCACTGTGTGATCTTTTGTTCTTGCTGCTTTCATCTGAACATCATCGAAGACTAGCCTGTTCCTCGCGAGCCACGTGCACAAAGGGATGGCAGCGGCCGCAGGCCCCTGAAGCCCCCTTGAGATCCTCACACACCAGCTCCTGTCCGCTAGAGAGAATTGCGCATCCTTCAACCTGAAGGAAATCAGAGGGCGGAAAACAATGGTTGAACACCTGACGGTGAGGCGATTTCGTGTTATGTTGGCTTGGCCTGAATCGGCAAGGATACAAGAGATATATAGATGAGATCTCATGGTTGGCAATCCTAATACAATTGAGAAACGGACTTAAACTTTCTATCTATACCAACCAATTCTATCTCTATCTATAACTGAATACAAACATGATTATATCTCTAACACTCCCCCTCAATCTGATCTTAAAGATTTAGATTGTTCTTAAATATCTCAAAAGGTTTCACGGCAATAGCTTTGGTGAGACCATCAGCAACTTGATCCTTGGTAGAGATATACTCGATCTCAAGAAGTTTTCTTGCTACTCTTTCTCTCACAAAATGATAATCAACTTCTATGTGTTTAGTTCGTGCATGAAATACCGGATTTGCAGACATATGCTTAGCTCCAATATTGTCACACCAGATTTTTGCAGCTTGAGGTACTTGAATTCCAAGCTCTTGTAACAATGTCTGAATCCACATGATTTCTGCAGTTGTGTTTGCCAGTGCCTTGTATTCGGCTTCTGTACTTGAGCGTGATATTGTTGCTTGCTTCTTTGCACTCCATGACACAAGATTAGAGCCCAAGAACACAACAAAACCTCCTGTGGATCGATGATCATCGAGACTACCTGCCCAATCTGCATCTGAAAAACCACTCACAAGCAAAGATGAGGATTTGCCAATTTTAAGTCCTAGTTTAACAGTATGCTTGAGATATCTCAGAATTCTCTTAACTGCTCCCCAGTGTTCTGTAGTTGGAGCATGTAGAAACTGACATACCTTATTTACTGTAAAGGAAATGTCTGGTCTTGTCAAAGTTAAGTACTGTAGTGCACCAACAACACTTCTATATTGTGTAGCATCATTTTGTCCAAGCAAAGTACTCGTATTAACAGACAGTTTCTCAAAAGTAGACAAGGGAGTAGCAACTGGCTTGCAGTCACTCATTTCTACTCTTTTCAACACATCTGAAGCATATTTCTCCTGACTCAACACTATCCCATTATGTACTCTATTTACCTCAATGCCAAGGAAGTAGTGAAGATCACCAAGATCCTTTAGAGCAAATTCTTTTCTAAGATCCTGTAACAAGGCTGGAACTGCACTTTGCACAGAACTAGCTACAATGATATCATCAATATAGATCAACACAAAAATACTGACTCCTCCTTTGTTATAGAAAAATAGAGATGTATCTGCCTTTGAAGCCTTAAAACCTAATTCTTGTAACTTAGTGCTTAGTTTTGAGTACCATGCTCTAGGGGCCTGTTTTAATCCATATAGAGCCTTATCTAACTTACAAACATAGTCAGGTAAGGAAGGCTTTTCATACCCCGGGGGTTGTCTCATATATACTTCTTCTTCTAGAATGCCATGAAGAAAGGCATTTTGCACATCCAGTTGTCGAAGACTCCATCCTCTAGATACGGCAATAGACAAAACTAGCCTGATAGTAACAGCTTTAACAACAGGGCTAAAAGCCTTTTGCCACAAGCCGAGCCTTGTATCTGTCTAGAGTGCCATCTGCTTTTCTTTTGATTTTATAGACCCACTTACCGTCAACAATATTTCTTCCTTTCTGAGGTGGAACCAAATGCCAGGTATTGTTTTTCATTAGTGCCATATATTCCACATCCATTGCTTCTTTCCAATTTTTATCACTTAATGCTTCCTGTACAGATTGAGGTTCCCCAGAAGATGTGAAACAAGTGTATCGAATTGTACCGTCAGTATATACCTTGTCTTTGCGTATGCCACTCTGCAGACGAGTACGTGGTTGAGGCAGCACAGAGGATCCTGGGTCACCCTCCAAAAGAGAGATGTCTCCCCCTGACTCGGCAGCCGGAGCATTAAAGACAGTAGTGGGTGCCGTGTCGACGATATCTGCCAAAAAGTGCTGCCTAGCGTCCACCGCATTTATGAAATCACCTGCTGTCTCTGCCGAACCCTGCTAACCAGCAGACGTTGCGTCTGGCGAAGACAAGTGGGACCCGCCAAGAGCAGCGTCCTCTGGCGCCGAAAGAGTTGCTGGGACGTGCGTGTCGTCGTCTAATTGCGCCGGGGCGAGTGCAAGAGCGGGAACACATAGCAGCTGGCGCCTGCGTGTCAAGCACGGACTGGTGTGGTGTGGGGTCTGCAGCGGTCCGAGGATTAGCATTCAGAGACTGATTTGACCGGGGCGTGGGATCTTCTGCATCATCGTTGTGGTCATCTGTAGAAGTATAGCCTGCACTGTCTCCAGGAGAAACATTAGTAGTAGGAGGAGAATTAAACATATGATCAATTGGAATTTCTCCCCCTGAAACACAGCCGTATGGAACAAGATTAGGTGGAAGTAGGGAAATCTCCGAGGACAAACGAGCACCGGCATTAGGATGCATATGAGAAAAGGGAAAAACATCCTCATCAAAAGTGAAATCCCGGGAAATATATACTCGACCGGATGAAGGATCAAGACATTTGAAGCCTTTTTGACTGGTGCTATAGCCTAAGAAGACACATTGCTTAGATCGGAATTGAAGCTTATGAGTATTATAGGGGCAAAGATTTGGTCAACATGCACAACCAAACACCCGAAGAGAAGTATAATTTGGTTGTTGTTTGAATAGCCGATTTATAGGAGTATCAAAATTGATAACTTTACTAGGGATGCGGTTGATGATATATGTGGCGGCAAGGAAGGCTTCATCCCAAAAGTTCAGCGGCATAGAGGCATGTGCAAGCAAGGCTAGTCCTACCTCCATTATGTGACGATGTTTTCTTTCTGTAGATCCGTTTTGTTGATGTGCATAGGGACAGGAAACATGGTGAGATATGCCAATTTTGCCAAAAAAAAAGAATTGAGTTTTTGATATTCTCCTCCCCAGTCAGTTTGGACAGCTATGATTTTGCGATCAAAGAATATTTCTACGAGCCTTTGGAATTCATGAAATTTGTCGAATACCTCAGATTTGTTCTTAAGAAGATAAATCCAGGTAAACTTACTATAATCATCAATGAAACTTACATAGAATTTTTTTCCACTAGCAGAACTAGGGGCAGGACCCCAAACATCAGAGAATATAAGTTCCAAAGGATAATAAGATACACTTAAAGATTTAGAATAAGGAAGCTGATGGCTTTTAGCCTTTTGACATGCGTCACAGACTGATTCTTTATTGGATTTAGAAAGACATGGTAATTTATTTGAGCTAAGAATTCTTGTAACTACGGGAACGGATGGATGTCCCAAGCGATTGTGCCACCTTGAAAAAGACGGCTTGACCAGAAAAACTTGCTTTGTTGGTGAAGAAGGAAGGGAGTAAAGCCCCCGTTGGCATCTTCCTCTAAGAATCGTATTCTTCGTGGCTCGATCCTTGACCAAAAAAATATTTGGGGTAAACTTCAAGGAAGACAAAATTATCCATAGCAAGACGATGAGCAGATAAAAGATTCTTTTTAACTTGAGGCACATGAAGTATATCTTTTAGATGCAAATTGCGGCTAGGGGTAGAAATAACCGAATGACCAATATATTTAATTTCCATACCTTGGCCGTTTGCTGCATGGATTTGATCCTTTCCCTTGTATTTTTCTCGAACTGTTAGTTTGTCAAGTTCCCCGGTGAGATGATCAGTTGCTCCTGTGTCAAGGTACTAATTTGTATCGTCCTCATATGTATGGGTGGCAGCAGCAACATGCCTCTCATCGGGCACATACTCTTGATCAAACCTGTGCCAACACTCGGAGGCAGCATGTCCTTTTTTGTAGCAAACCTGGCAAGTGATGCGATTGTCACCACGCTGCTGACTTCTGCCGCCCCTGCCATGTCCATCTCGTCCGCTACTGCCGCGTCTGCGAGACATACCTCAGCCTCGTCCACGGTTTGCAGCATTCACCGAAGCACCACCATTGCAAAGAGCTTGCCTATTCTCAAAGTTTAACAGTTGGGAATACAAATCCGTCAAAGTAACAGGTTCTACTCTTGCCATCAGTGCAGAAACCACGGGATCAAAGCCGTCATCTAAGCCATTCAGAATGTAAGCCGCAAGTTCTTCTTCATCTACCTTCTTGTCGGATGCAGTGATCTCGTCTCCCAGTGACTTCATCTTCCCGAAGTACTCAGAAACCGTCATGTTGCCTTTGCACGTTGTCGTGAGAGAGAGCCGAACGTTGAGGGAGCACGCACGAGTTTGAGATGTAAACATCCCTTCTATGGCACGCCACGCCTCAACCGCCGTCTTGGACGCAGCGATCTGAGACAGCACTTCCCGCGACAGTGTTAAGAAGAGGAAGCCAAGAACTTGTTGGTATGTGGCAAACCATTCTTGATACGCCGGATTTGGAATCTTCATCACCTTTCCATCCTCCTTCTGCTCGATCTCTCCTGGCGGAGCCGTGGCAGCGCCGTTGATGTGTCCGTCCAGACGGGCACCACGTATAGCGACGAGGACTTGAACACTCCATAGAGCATAGTTTTGCTTACTCAGTTTTTCTGAAATCTGAAAACCGAGCAGTGGGTTGGAGACGGCAATGGCGGAGGAACTCGTCATGATTTGCGATCAATCACGATCTTGAGCAAGGCTCTGATACCATGAAGGAAATCAGAGGGCGGAAGCACAATGGTTGAATGCCTGACGGTGAGGCGATTCCGTGTTATGTTGGCTTGGCCTGAATTGGCAAGGATACAAGAGATATATAGATGAGATCTCATGGTTGGAAATCCTAATACAATTGAGAAACGGACTTAAACTTTCTATCTATACCAACCAATTCTATCTCTATCTATAACTGAATACAAACATGATTATATCTCTAACACAACCAGACGATCCGGGTCGCAGTCCAACATTTCGCAGATAGCACGAGAATTGTGCATTGTCCTGACCATCCTTCCTCGAGCAAGTAGCTAAGCGAAAATCGGCCAATCCTAACTATGGCAAAAGTGTGGCATGCCACACTTTCTTGGTGCCACTCGGTTGAGCTAAAATAAACCAAGGGCTCCTGGCCGGTGCACGTCGTATCTTCACAAAGCATCTTCACCCATGATGAACAATGATGAACGTCACATGATCATTGATCATGAACGTCACAAATGCCGTTGAGCTAAAAAAAAGCCCAAATAATCACCACCGTAGTTACCCTACATTGTGCGGGGCAAAGCATCTTCACAAAACAAAATTTGGTATTAATACACTGAGGGTTGCTTTTGGCTACTCCCATGGTATCCATTGCTGAGGCACTGAGGCCATGTACACTAGATACCTCCCAATGATTATGGTTTGAGGTTTGAGGAAATCGCCGACATGCTTGGAATAATAAAGCGGGTGAAGGAGGAAACAACTGTGAGCCGTACAACAAGAAGAACTGCAGGCCAAGGCCATCACGAGGCTGGTCCTCTGGCAATAGATTATCTAGAACAATTTAGAACCAATGCATTTGTTGGGCATATTTACAACTCTGTCATTCACATATTTTAGTGGCAGTTTATTGATGAGGAGTAAGGTGACATATATGGCACCCTAAAGGCTACTAACCCTCTAGTGACTACTTCTCTTTTCTGGAGAAAATTAACAAAAAAAATATATGTTTGTTCTTACAACAATGTCAAATTCAATATTATGTTATTTGCTAATTTCGATGGGTGACGACAGGAGCAAGGTTCTAGGATTCAAAAGGCTAAAAATTTCGGTGGCCACGAATTTGACAAAATTCGGAAATTTCGGACCGATTTTAGCTACGTTGACCAGTCAAACATTTCGTATTTAACCGAATTTTGACAAATTTAGTCCAAATTTTGATAAAAACAGAACAAGAGAGAACAGGAGGAGGAAAAATGAAACCTAGGATTTTGAGTTGTGCTTGTGTTTTATAGCTGCGAGAAGGCATTCGTGGGCTGGTTTAGACCACGGGCTGGGCTGAAAATTCAAATTGGGCGAAATAATTTGTCCGGTTCAATTCTTTCTCGGTCTGTCCGAAATGGGCGAATCCCACCGAATTTGGCCCTTTCGGGTCGAATCCCGAACCCTGGACAGGAGGTGGAGACGAAGCATGATAAGAGCTTGAATCATCAAGATGGTGCGTGAACAAGGATCAACGAAGGAAATATTATGTGCATGATGTAAAAAGGATGAGCGCTGCTAACCCTTTATACCGTTTAGTCTTCTGCGATACTACGGGGTTCCTATTTAATTCATTCATGGTTGATGATCGGATGAATTGGCGGATAACCCTTTCTTTGGTTTCATTTTGTCGATATTGTAGGCTAGGTTCTGCTGAGTTTTGGTTGGTGATTTTGATGAATTGGCAACTAACCCTTTATATTGGTTCTATCTTGCTGATAATGCGGGGTTCCTATTGAATCGAGTATTGGTTGATTTGTGTAAATTGGCAGCTAATAACCCTTTATGCCGGTTTTGTTTTATTGATACACTATGGAGTTCTTGATTATCTAAATACTTGTTGACGATCTACATGTTTTGGAGTCTGTTTCTAGAGCTAGATCATTTTGTCATGTTTGGAAACGGAGGTGGGCCGAATACCCACACTGAGGAGAACTACATGCACGCTTCACCAATTATTATCACTACTGTAGAAAGCCAAATACTAGACGGCCAATCACAGACGGTTTTAATTTGGACACCGTTTGTGTTGGTGGTGTCGGAGAAAATGAGTATCACAGACGGTTTTTAATAAAAAAACCGTCTGTGATAATGGCACTAGGCATTTATTGCGCTTCTTACAACCGCATTTGTCTTCATTTTGATCCAGATCTAGCCGGTGCAGCACTATTTCGCTCAGGAGGCAAGCTAGGCGATTTCAGGCCAATTAATTTGGTGGGAGGAGGCAGAGATTGAGCTTTGAAGATTCATACTTTCCTGGTTGCTCTAGATATGGTTAGTAATAAAATTTATTTTTCTTTGCATTACAATTTAGCTCTAAGTAATTGGTGAGTGTTATTGAAGATGGTTTGCAAAATTGTTGGTTACATAATAGCTGTTGTGTTTATAATATGAATTAAGCTAGCAAAGCCTAAATGCATGTGGTATATATGTAGTAATAATTAATTAATTTAATTTTTAATACTAAGTTGTTATATATATATATACATAATGTAGGACCGAAGCAGGATGTATGCCGCGAGCCGTGTGAGTGAATAGTACATTAATGGCGTGTCTACTTTTACAAGAGCTACCGAGGAGGATATGCTGAATAAGGGGGTGGAATATATGTTCTGTCCATGCACTGACTGCGAGAATTTAAAGATGTTTAAGAACCGAGGGCAAATTGCAGCGCACTTGATTCGGAGGGGTTTCAAAAAGGGTTATACGTGTTGGACCAGTCATGGCGAAGTGAATGATCATATGCCGCCAGATGACATCGCCGGTGAAGTGAATGATATGCCGCCGGATGACATCGCCGGTGAAGTGAATGACATGCCGTCGGATGATGTCGATTGTGATTCGGATTCGGATAGGTTGCACGATGACAATATGGATCAGATGTTTCGCGATGTAGAAGAGAAATATGATGAGAGAGAGTATGTTAAATTCCGGGGCTTGATGGAGGACTCAAAGAAACCTTTGTTCACGTGCTGCAGGTCAAAGTACACGAGGTTGTCAGCGGTGCTTGAACTGTTGAAATTGAAGGCAAGCAACGGTTGGTCCGACAAGAGTTTCACGACAAAAGTACTGCTGGTTGGTGTTTATATTATCAGTTTTGCTATTGCAAAGACGACTGAAATTTTTTATGTTTCAGTCACCTGAAATTACACTCTCAATGAACTAAAATTGCAGCCCTGTCCAAAAAAACAGCTGCAACTTTAGGTGATTCTGAGTGCAACTTCAGGTGACCTGAAATTGCACTCTCAATCAACTAAAATTGCAGCCCCCCTCAAAAAAAAAACATGTGCAATTTCAGGTGATTCAAAGTGCAACTTTAGGTGACTGAAAGATAAAAAAATTTCAGTCGCCTGTGCAATAGTCTATCCCTTATATTATTGAATGCTGGTTGGTGAGTAAAGGCTTATTAGAACCATCTGTGGTATTTATTATCACAGACGGTTCTAAACTGAGAACCGTCTGTGATATTGATATCACAGACGGTTCTAAGTTCAGAACCGTCTATAATAATCCTTCATATATAACCGCCTGCTAGGGTTTTGCGCGTACACTGCAGTTATTAGACTTAGTCGCTCTCCCAAAATCCCGATCGAACCTGTCACCACCGCCGTCCCCGAGCTCGTCGCCGGCCGCCTCCGTCCCCCCAGCCCCTCGCCGGTCGCCATCCCCCGAGCCCCTCGCCGACCGCCTCCATCAAGCCCCCGAGCCCTTCGCCGGTAAATCAGACTACGAGTTTACGATTCAAATTTACATTCTCATAGTTTATTTCCTGAATAATTTTTTACTGGTATTTCTTACATCAAAGGAATGCACATATGACATCGCAAGGACAGTCTAGAAAACATAGCTACGTCTTGATTTAAAAGAATATAACAAGGAGCTATGATATCGCGATTTTATATAACCTCATTGACTGTGAGTGAGAAATGTTCATGTGCATTTCTATGATTTTTGTCGATGTTGTCAGCTTCCTAGAGTGGTTTTTGTGCTTGCTGAAGTGGTTTGCTATAACATGAAGGCACGCTTTAGTGATTCTGGTAGACAACCTTTACTTCAATAAGTTCAAGCTACATTGCAAGGTATGTTTTCCACCCTCAGTGATTGATTTTGGTTGAAACTAGATGGCAGTTATGTCATTGCTCATTACATGTGCATAGTGATAACTAGGTTTTGTAAGTTGGCTGCAGAATAAGTTGATAACAAAGCTAGGGCGTTAATTTATACCTAAAGTCTAGAAGCTGCTGTTGTGAAACTTGAAGAGATAATAATTCGAAATGACTTGAAATGGGGAATTGGGAAAAAACACGCCACTTGTTTCCAAGTTCTTCACCAATAAACCACAAGGAATTAAAGGGGGATAATGCTTCAAACTAATACTCACAAACTTTTGGAGAGTTGCCTTTATTTCATCTGCTAGTGTGAGTGTGTGACTATAACAGATATGCTTGGTATATCACTGATAGAGCTATAGCTGTGTGTATTACATCTGGTGCAAATAACAATATTGATATATTGCCAGCATTGTGCCGGTGCTATATAAATTGCTGTTTTTCTAGAACCAATGATCATGAGTTTCACCCTCAGCTGTAGACTTCTTTTCTTCAATTTCTGAGCAGAATGCATCACTCTTCTCATTGCCTACAAAATGTGACTATATAATGTATTAGTTGAATATAATGTATATGTATACATATATTGGAATTAAATTTAAGTATGTGCTTATACCGCATTATTTACGTATATGCTACATTGTGCTTACTTTTCATATATGAGAAGGCCAACATGTCATCCGCGCATTCTTCAACATCATCGCCGGATGCGTCCGCTCCAAAATCAAAACGCAAAGGAAGAGGGCTATCGAAGAAGCCTGAGAGCCGATGTACCATCACAGAGGTCGATGGATATGGGACCCCTCTCCTTCCTCTCCCAGCAATACGCGCATTCCGAAGCCCCCCAATTTTGAGGGCCTGTGTGCATGTCAATTTTGAGGTCGTCCCGCTACCGAAGCCCCCCAACGACGAGATCGTGACTCTAGTGCAGGCCATTGGAACATTCATCCAGTAGCCCAAAAGCGACATCTCCCTGGAGGCTTCTTCACCGGTGGCAGGACCAGAAGGGCAATGCGAACTAGAGCTACATGCACTGGTGCCATCTCCACAAGACTTATCTCCACCACCGCTACCTGCGCCGATGCTATCTCCACGGGTGCTATTCTCCCAAAGCAACTTGCACCGGTTCTACCTTTACAGTCGACTACCATAAAGTCGACCTACAGCCGAGGCAGCAAGGGCAAAACAAAGAAGACCGATGATGATATCCCGTACCTGCCATTGGCCCACAAATTCGTGCTTGGCGAGCCGCTGGTCGACCCGGTAATGCGCCTCAGTTTTCTACCAATTAGTTGCACACAATTACACAAGTGGTATATGGAACAGTCCAACAAGCCAGAGGGAGAACGGCGCTCAGGTATTACTGTCAAATTCGCGCCGGATCATTTAGAGCACAATGTTCAAGATTGTGTCTTCGTGGTCACCTTCGAGGATTTATTTGATCTTTTCATGCTCAACGCTCTCGACACTTCACTCATTCGATGCTGGACGCTGTAAGTGTGTACAATCTCAGTCTCCATTCATGTCATACCGATAAATGTCATATATAATTTGTTACTTTCGTGTGTATATATATAGACACATGTTGACTAAAGCTAGATTATCCAAAAAAATCGGTTGGTTTCTTGGACCCACATTTCGTCGCCATGCATACCATCGAGGAGGATACAACCTTCGTCGAGAGGTACATTGCACAGCACTGGTGGCTTACTGCGATAAGGAATATGTTCTTATGCCCTACAATCAGGTCTATCATTGGATTTTAATAGTAATTGTACCAAAATGGAACAATGCAATATACCTTAATTCCCTAAATAAGAATAAAATGAACTTCACAGTTGTCAGCCAAGTAATCGATAGGAAAGTACATTTTCTCCGTACATACCTATATTGTACTCTTTCTTTTCTTCCGAATGACTTAAGGTCAACTTTTTCAAATCACGTAGAGCGTTCGCGATGTACGTTGAAAAGGCAGGTGTCTCGACGCAAGGGGCCAAAGGCCTGACATATGTTCGAAATTTTAAGGTATTCACTATTACACATTAATTAATCCTATGCAACAGTTGGTAGTAATGCCTCCTGAATTAACACATTCCATTTTTTTGCAGTGCCACCAGTAGTCGCCGGGCAACACGTGTGGATTGTACGTTTGCTACCATATGGACCTACTCCTGGATTCCTCGAGGATCACCAATTCCAAGGTTTATCAATCTCCCCATAATTACTTCATACTTATCAGGTTTATATATATACGCACATTGATATTCCTATTGACAGGCTGTGTCCATCCCATCAACTACATTGAAATAGCCCAACCTTTCACAAATTCGAGGAGAGTTGGCGTACTTTTTGGTGGCTAGAGTCATAAACTCACAAGGAGAGTTCTACTGCGCACAATGATTTTTTATTGCTCTATCACTCCGGAATCGAGGTGTCGTGAAAGAAACAGATCCATAATCAACGAACTTATCTGGATGTACAAGTACTTGGATGGCAATCATGCGCCATCCAAGTATTGCTTGTGCAGCCTAACAAGTTCGTTGATTATGGCTCTGTTCTTTTCGCGAGACGTCGATTCCAGAGTGATAGAGCAATAAAAATCATATGTTACCATCTAAGTGCAAATGCAATGTAGATCTTTTGTAATTGTGTATTTGTTAAAAGATATTTTATTTTATTTCAATTAATTGATTTGCGAAATGGATGTTTTATGTTTGTGAAATGAAGTGCGATGTGAATTGGATATTTTATGTTTGTGAAATAAATTGAGATGTGAATTGTATGTATACATGTACATGTTGATCTGCTTGTTTCAGAGGGCATGGCTAGCATTTCCTGAGACTAGCCAATAAACAGAAATAAATTTAGGGGTAGAAAAGAATATCACAGATGGTTTCTAACTAAAAACCGTCTGTGATAGCTGATAATCACAGACGGTTTGCAAGTAAAAACCATCTGTGATAGCTGATAATCACACCGTTTGTTTTTACTTACAACCGTCTGTGATTGTCAGCTATCACAGACGGTTTTTAGTTACAAACCGTCTGTGATATTTACACCACAGACGGTTCGAAAACCGTCTGTGATAACCTTCCATTATCACTGACCTATAAATTCAGACGGTTCAGAAAAATCGTCTGTGATGACGTTTTCAAACCGTCTGTAATACGGTTTTATGTAGTAGTGTATAAAGTTGGTTAGCTTTTTCTTCTTACTACTTAGTGTTATTAATTATTAGTTTTCGGACGACTGAGCCGCTCACATTAAAATCAAGACTGTTGTGATTCTAGATGACCAAACCACTCATATAAAATCACAACTAGCTTACCAAAAAGACCACATAAAAGAGAGATAACTCTTTTATTCACTACTACAGTTTTGATACAACTCTGATACATTACTATTTTCTCTACTCACGCTATCCTACTCAACCATGACATGGTAGCTTATGGTGTTAGATAAGTCATGTGGCTCTTCATAGCAGACGCAAGGGGTATGAAACCCATATTTATAATGGTACATAGCCATTAGATTGATGCCAAGTGGCACAATAAAAACTCTTCCGCTGTAAATATTTTGAGTCTAGAATTCTCTACTAAAATATCAGCCTACTTAATATTCCTTCACTCTAGAGTCCTCTAAAATATCTCTGCCATACTTATCATTGATCTACTCTAGGGCCTTCCCTGGTAAATATCCATGCCATGCATTTTCCAAAGTTTTCTAGCAGCATCACCACAAGTATGTACTTGTATTGCTCTTTTCTTGACATGTCATTTGCTGCGATTAAGTGAAAGCTGGAGCTCCCGGTATGAGTTTCACCAGTAAGACGGACCTCGTTGCAACATAATCAGTTAACTGATGTAACGTGTGTTGTGAAATACGTCCATTTACAGCACAGTCCAAAATGAGCGTAGCAAGCAATTAAGATCTAATGAACACCATGAGGCCATTCTGCAGCAGTGTGCGGCAGCCAAACCTAGTACACGAAAGCCACGTGTAGAGCTGGGACTTGGGCCGTGCCGTGCCGGCACGGCCCGGGCCCATCGTGCTTCGTGTCGCTTCGTGCCGTGCCGGCTCGGCCCAGTCATCTCGCCGTGCCGTGCCGTGCCGGCCCACGTCGTCTCCGGCCAGGCCCAAGCCCGGCCCAAAGCCCAACGTGCCAGCGTTCGTGCCGTGCCAGCCCAAGCCCAGCCCAAAATTACTATACGCGAATGCGGTGGCGACGGTCGTCATCTTCCTTTCTCTCGTAACCGCCTCGTTTAAAACTAGTTGAAATTAAATTAATTGCATAAAAACATAGGCACGCAACAACATAAATATTTCGGGAAAAGTGAAATTTCTTTAATATTTTAGAAATACAATGTTATTGCCTTGTTAAAAACCTTACGCCCCAGAGTGGGGTTTCCCGAGTAAGGAAAAGAGTACAGTAACAATAAATGTATATACAAAATATTACAACATGCGTAGATAATATCTACTCGGTAATGTCTAGGTCAAGATACGCATGCGATTTGGGATCCTCCATTGATGTTGTTCCGCTCTTTGGCTAATTCCCGATCTTTGGCACATGTGATTGCCTCCACCATCCTGGGTGTAAGGGATGATCTTCTCTCTTCTATTATTCTCCCTACCGTACTGAACGTCGCTTCTGAAAAGACAGTGGACACTAGCACCAGGAGAACATCCTGTGCGAAATGTGACAGCACAGGAAAGATCCTCTTTTTGTTTTTCCACCACTCGAGCAAGTCTATCTTGCTTCCATCAGTAAGATCAGGATCAATGTTTGCAAAATCATGCTCCAAATAGTGGTTCAACTCCGAGATAGAATTCCACTTGGAGGATGCCTGAGACTGAGAGGACGAAGAAGTAGACTTGTTCTTTAGTTTCTTCCACAAGTGTCCGAAGCCTGTCTTCCCATGTTGCGTCTGCTGTGAGGCCTCCGATCTTCCGCTGCTGGCAAACTTATCATGATACAAACGAAAAACACGAAAAAGCTCCTGTTTGACATGTTCGAAAGCTTTTGAAAAATCTAAGCCAAGACATTCACCTATCCCCTCCATAGCTTCCTGTAAACCTGCCAACTTTTTTGTAGGATCAAAAATAATAGCAAAACAATACAGGCGTGAAAGAGAACCAAAATATTTAACAAATTTTTCTTCCATTGCTACGACGGCATGGCCTAAAATAGCATCGTCCCTAGATTTAGCAATTTTATCTGCAATTAACCAAATAAACTCTATAACTAAGCAAGAGGTTGGATAATAAATACCAGATAAAACCTTTGTTGCTTTATAAAAAGGTTTTAAAAACTCTCGAAAATGACTAGCAACCTGCCAATCTGAACTAGTAACTAGCAATTCATTATTTTGACAGTTAGCATTGACAAAAACGGATATGATATTCTTGTAACCTTGTATCTTTTTTAGCATGATATATGTTGAGTTCCACCTCACCTTCATGTCAAGGCCAAATTTTCTTGGCTCTTTCCCATTAGCTGCACAGTACTCCGTGAATCTAGCTACGACTTGTGGAGAGCTTGCGAGGTAACGAATAGCATCGCGGATACTGTTCAGATATGGACCAATTACTCGCATGCCATCTTGAACAACAAGATTCAAGATGTGACATACACATCTCTGGTGGAGGACATAACCACCAATATATGTTTGTAATCTTGGGGTGAGGATATTCATAGCTGTTGTGTTTGCCGATGCATTATCTAGAGTTATAGAAGCAATTTTATTATCTATCTTAAAATCATCAAGTACATATAATATACGCTCGGCAATTGCCTCTCCCGTGTGCGATTCATTTATTAGTTTAAATCCTATGAATCTTTTGTTTAGTTTATAATTATCATCTAAATAATGAGCTACAACACTAAGGTATGCACTTCTTTGATGGGATGATGTCCAACTATCGGAGGTTATGGCAAAAGAATATTGAACTTGTTGGAATTGTTGTTTTAACTCTACCAGTTCTTTTTGATACATCCGTAAAACATCGGATGTAGTAGTCCTCCTACTAACATGTTGGTACTATGGGCAAAAGCCGCGTTGGATCATTCTTTTGAACGCGCGACTTTCACCCATCCTAATCGGCTGGTCTTCTGAAACTATATATCTAGCAATTTCCTCACGTGCATTAAGCGGGTTGTATACCCAAGTACTTACAGAGCCATCGGCCTCGAAGTTTAGCTGTGTTTGTACTCCTCCCCCTCGGCCCTGTGTCGCCATCTTGCGTAAGCATGCTTTGTAGTGGCAGTTCAAGTGTCCTGTCCCTACAGCTGAACGAGCACTTAATTTAGCATTACAATAATTACAGGTTGCGATATCTACCGTTTCACCATCTTGGATTTCCTGGCTCCAGGTCATGTGCTTCCAGCATTCCGCCCTTCGTGTAGACCCGCCAATGTTGGCGTCCGTGGACAGGGGAGAGAATTCTGGTGTCCCCGTTGCTCCCTGGTACTCCTCATAGCCCTCTGTACCGTCCATATGACGGTCATTTATGTCGTAGTCTCCCATGCTTGGCGAGAGCCGATGAGCATCAATGGGGTCGGAGGAGGACTAGGGGAGCGACGGCGAGAGCTTACACTAAGTCGTCCCGCTGTCCTTTTCGAGCTTCGATTTCTTTGCATACTGCTTGATTGCTCCCTGGAACTGCGGCTTCTTGGTAACATGGTGATTAATTAATAAATAAGAAATATAAATACAATAAATGTGCTTGCGAAATTAGAAGTAATAAATAAATAAAGAGTATAAATGCAGAAAATATAGGAAATAAACTTGTGAAATGAGAAGAAATAAATAAGAAGCTCGGTGAAGAAATATGATGCAGAGTGAAGAAATGGAGCTCTCTATGTTGCTGCTGGAAAGAAATTGCAGAGTGAAGACCGAAGAGAGTGAAGAATGAAGTTGAATGAAGTTTTGTGATTATAGAATCCGTGATGCTGGCGGAGGCTGGAGGGAGTGCATTTATAACTATAAAATTGAACGTTGTCTACCGAACGTTATCTGCTAAAGTTAGATGAACGTTGTCTCTTGTCTGCGAACGTTATCTGCCAAAGTTGTCTGTTCAAAGTCCAAACGTTCAACTCTCTGTCCATCTTTTTTCCCACCGGTGGAGGGGCCATCCTTTCCAATGCTACCACGTCGCAGCTCCCTCTGCAGCTCTGCTGTGCTGCCCGTGAGCCCGTCTGGCCTCCCTCTGCGCTCTGCGGACCGGTCAAAGCCTCCCTCGGTACTCCCTCCGGCCCTCCCCTCTCTACTTTCTCGGTCTCTCCGGAGACTCCCCCTCTCCCTCAGTCCCTCACTCAGAGCTCCCTCTCCTCCCAGTCTCCCACGCGGCTTCCTCCGCCGCCAGCCTTCCGGCTCCGCCTCCCCTCGGCCCCTCCCTCCTCGGCCCCACCGCTCCCTCCTCCTCGGCCTCCCAGTGGCTGGCTCCCCTTCTCGCCGCTTCCCCCCGCGCGCCTCCTCCCGCGTCGCCTCCCCGCGCCGCCCGCCTCCCCTTCCGCGACGCCTCCCCCCCGCCGCCCCATGGTCCTCATCACCGCCGCCTCTTCCCGGCTTCCCGGCGACTCCGCCACCCGCCTCCCAGCTGCCCGACGCCCGCCCCTCCGGCTCCTTCGGCGACCGATGCCCAACGCCCGGCTCGGCGCTCTTCGCGCCCGACCGCCCCGAGCCCCGAGTGGCGAGTCCCGACACCCGTCCGTGCCACCGCGCCGCCTCCTCCACCGTGTTAGTGTGTATGCTTGCATGTGTGTTAATGTCGCGACTCGGTGTGTATGCTTGCTTAGTTGCTTGTGTAGTTGTGTCGCTTGTTGTGTCTTGTGTGATTGTGTCATCTCCAAGTCCAAGCTCGAGTGCTCGACGCCGACGCCGACCGTCCGTGTTCGCCGTGCGCCCGTGGCCCGCCGCCGCGGCTGGCCCAAGCACGCCCGATCGCTCGCGCCGTGCGCGCCGCGCGCCCACCGTGCAAACTTTGAGGCCGGCCCGCCCACCGTTCGTGCCGCGTGCGGCGACGCCCGCCACGTGTCGGTCGGCCTGCGGCCGCCGTGCGGGCTGGCCCAAAGAAGCCCGGCCCAAGTCCCACCTCTAGCCACGTGGGAGGAGACATGGATGGAAACACAGGCGCAGAAACAGAGAAGCCATTTTGCCATTGCTCGCTCACCTCCACACCTCCTCTGCCACAACACGTCAAAACCGGCAATCATCACCAGTGCCTAAGGGATAACTGGGCCAGCTAGTAGACACAAGCCACGTGAGAGGGGACATGGATAGAAACACAGACGCGAAAATAGGGAAGCCATTTTCGTCAATGAGAGTCACTAGTACTTTTATGCATGCTTTCATCTTTTATACTTGTAATTCCTATCTAGCTAGCGGGATTTTTTACATAATTACACGGATAGATATTGCAATATATTTTATTTGTTATATAACTCTATTGTTTTCAAAAAATATAGTTGTATTTGTTATACAATTATAATAGTTATAGCATATGTATATGATTAATCTGCGAGGAGTGATCCAATGCTTTCCCTCCCTATTGTAGTCTGCACCAATCTTGATGCATTCAAGGGGTAAGTAGCTAGAATCAACCATTAAATATATATCAAGATTAGTGCAATTCACTATGCACTTGCTGCATTGAAGTATCTCCCTTAACCTACATCGTTATAATCTGGCTTCACCAAAATAAGTTTTTCTATCGATTAAAGAGAGAATTTTTAAAAACTTTTGCTTTTTTCTAATTTAAAAAATAGGCCAGCTAGTAAACGCAAGCCACGTGGGAGGGGACATGGATGGGAACACAGGCGCGGGAACAGGGAAGCCATTTTTGTCAATGAGAGTCACTAGTACTTTTATGCATGCTTTCAAAGATGTTTTATGCTTGCGATTCCTATCTAGCTAGCGGAATTTTTCACATAATTACACGGATAGATATTGCAACATAGTTTATTTGTTATATGACTCTATTGTCTTCAAAAAATATAGTTGTATTTGTTATACAATTATAATAGTTATAGCATATGTATATGATTAATCTGCGAGGAGTGATTCAATGCTTTCCCTCCCTATTGTAGCCTGCACCAATCTTGATGCATTCAAGGGGTAAGTAGCTAGAATCAACCCTTAAATGTATATCAATATTAGTGTAATTCACTATGCACTTACTGCATTGATTTGATTTCCTCTGGATCCTTGATCTAATCTAGCTCAATCTTAGCCATCCAAGCCACAAAAATCCCTACAGCATTGCTTCAACGGTAAGTTTTTGTGCCGGCACTGTGCTCCATCTGAAAAATCGCCGCCGCCGCTGAGATTCTCGCCACTACCCCTGTTTTCCACCGCCTGAACCTTCCCGCATCTTCTCGCATCTTCTAGCCACTGCCATGCTACTGCCACCTGTTAGGCTCCGTACCACCTCGCCCGCCTTGCCTTGACACCTCTCGGCCATGAGTCAGCACCGCCTCCCCCATCACCGCCTCTGCCCCTCTCATAACCACCCTCTCTCATAGCCGACCTAAGTCGCAATCTTTGATCGCCGCAATCCTTCGCCGAGACATTAACTCAACTTGCTGACCTCCCCGCCGCCAAGGACAACCTCCCCGAAGTCTCCCGAGTAAACCCGCAAGGACGCCTCCTTGTAGCCAATCGCCTTAAGCTTTCTATAAAAGGCCCCAAGCCCCTGCTGTGAACTCCATCGGTGACCCATGAGCCCCTCCATACCCCAATTGGACCCCTCAACCGGAGCATCGCCGAAGGTCACCAGAAATTGCCGAAGTAAGCCAAACCTTGATTCTTGCCCTGTCGTTCATTGTGTTTCCATTGTTTGCTCCCATAGCTTCCACATGCTCCCAGAAACACCCTCGAACCCTTGCCATAGCTCCTCGAGCTCCCCTCATCTCTGCCGCCGAAGACCATCGTTCGGCCATGGCACCTCGCCATGGCTAGCCAAATCCTAGCCTCCAAAACCTGACCCACCATCACCCAAGCTTTCCTGAGTATACTTAGATGGGTAAATGATCGTCAATTGCAAGCAAGAACACCTCGGTAGCATATGTGCCGTCAAACATCGTACCGAGCACTCGACCTCGCAGCCGGTGAATGCCGCCTCCCCAGCCGCCGCTGACCCCAAAAATGGACTCCTTGCATCCCCAGGAGCCCAACCATGGTCCCCGATTGCGTCCCAAATTACTATAGCGCCACCGATCACCGCCATTCCATTCCCTGCTGCTCGCTGTCGAGGAAGAAGATGACACTATGCGCCTTGGGCCGCGACAAAGGTCAAAGCCGCAAATGTTGAGCAGGCCGAGCCGCATTGAAATCTGTGCGCCATCAGATTAAATGGGTCTTGGCGGACAAGAACTGACCGCATAAACAGCAAAAACCCGATTTAAATAGTAACCCGACCCGATGTAAACAGTAAATACCCGCAATAAATAGTGCCCAAACCCGTTACTGTTCACAAAACCCGAAAATACAAATTTATATCTATTTCGACTGTTTCGAGCCCGCCGATCCATTCCCCAGCTTCGTTTTGCCTTTTCAGACACCTATAAACCCAAAACCTATTTTATTTGATTTTTCTTGGATTTTATTTCTTTATTTGATTTCTTTATTCCTAGCTCAGTTCTTCGAGTAAGGAATTGAATTATTTTTCCTTTGCTTTACGCTAGCACATGACGTCGAAAGTCGACCAATTCAAGAAGGAGAAACTCAGGATCAAGCTCAAGATCAAGAGACAGAAGAATACGAAATTGTCGAAGTCGTAGATCTGTAAGGCAAGTCACATGTTTTTTATTGTATTGAACCTACATTCCTTTAATTATTTATTTAGCAGTATCAAATCGATCGAATATCTATATAATGGTATGATATCTTTATTGCGTAAGAGGGAACAATCGCGTTGGGTTGTGGTATGGAAACAGTAAATCCATACTTTCACAACAAGAGGCTCCGTCCGCTGTCATCGATTTCGTGATGGGGTTCATAATCTATCGGGTAGAGGCTACATAAAGAGATGAGCAGTGAAACAATCTTGTTTTCACAATTCAGTCATGAGGGTTGAGGAATCTTATGGGTAAAGTTGGGCAGTTCTGCAGAGTCATTTACAAATAGTATTTGAATACACCGTACTTCCAGTATATGAAGCTGTGTTTAATGGGTGATTCCAATAGCAAAGCATAAGTAGATTTGGAGTTGTTTTGCAAATGTGGAAGTTTGTTAATCAAGTTTTGAAACCCCCAAATTCCTTAAGAAGTTTATGATTTGATATCTTGTGTTTAAAAACAAAATGTTCACAAACAAAATTGCATCCACATAAAATAATAAACTGCCTTACCCCACTCCATGGCAATCTCTTGCATCTAGTTAAATAGCATTTCCTATGTGACTTGTTGAGTACGGTTGGTTGTACTGCACTTGCTAAAATCATAAACAAAGAATGCTTGTCAAGAAAATGAAGGAGTATATGAAGATGACGCTGAGCTCTCACGATATAGACGACACTGGTGTTAGGGTTTATTCTACACTCGTGTATGCCTGTGGAATTTCTTTTGCATTGTAATATAATTTTGGGTTGTACGCCCCTCTGTGTAAAACTTGGCTGCTAAGTCTTAATTTTGTAATAAAGTTTGGTTTTTATGCTTAAGGTTGTGTTGGTAATGGTGTACACTCATCTACAGTACTTGTAGCTGAATAATCTTAGGTAGTTACGAGGGTAACCTAACATCCCCAGAAATAGAGGTGTTACATGCTCGAGGGTGGGGAAGAGGATCGCCGAGGTCGCAAGGCCAAGATGAGAAGGCCCGAAACTAGCGCCGCAATGATGGCTAAATGCTGTGAGTTCCCTTGCTTTAGAAAACCTCATGCCTTTGTTGTCTCCAAATCATCAATTGGTACTAATGTGCTCAATCTTTGTGCTACTTTAGATTGACCCAAGGCATCGCCACGGCACAATTTGCACCTGTATTACGATATCTGGTCTGCGAATACGAGCACCGAATCGTTTCTTCATCGTAAGCACTCATGTCTGAAGCAACTCTTTTGTTCCTCTGACAACGCTTCCTTGTTGAGTGCAATCAGAGGTTGCTCTTATTGATCCTGACAAATTGTTCTTCCTTTTGTGTTTCAGGTTGGATATTGGAGCCGGGAGAGACCTTCTTCAGCTGAAGTGTCCAAGAAGCAAGCTATGTTCCTGTTGTAGGGGTGGCCCCCACCTAAGCCCAGTAGACCTGTTAGAAGGATGTAAGGTCCGAAATAGGACATATGTAATGACATGAGTGCCCCTGAGGGGAATACTCACGTGTAAGGGTATAACTGTACAAGCACTCACCATTTGGATATATATGTGGCATAGGCCACGGGGAGGACCCCGAAGCCATTCACTTACTCAACTCTCCACTACCACACTCTCTCTGCTTGGTCTCAGAATCACAACAGCTTGGCGCCGTCGTGGGAGGACAAGAACAAGCCTCCAACTGGAGGATGGCACCAAGGAAAGCTTCAACATCGGTGGCGAAGAAGAAGAGGGTGGAAGCGCGGTCTCGTGTCAGCACTAAGGCTTCGGCCTTAGCAACCGCAGGTATGGGTGGTGGTGCAGGTGTGACCGTGAACACCGGCGTTCACGACGTGACGCCCAACCCCGCCATCAACGCAATGCCCGACCCCGCCACCGACGCGACACCCAACCCCGCCACCTACGTGACACCCAACCCCGCCACCGACGCGACGACCAACCCCGGCGATGGCGACGCAGGCGCATCCGTTTTCTCACTCGACGCAGAGGCAGCGGATGGTCCCAGCGGCGATGTGGGCCTCATCACCGGCTCTAGGGTCCTCCAGGACAACATGGCGGGCAGCCTGGGCGCGCAGGCTGTCGTCACCGCCGTACCGGTAGCACCGCCAAGCGCACCGATGGCCCCAGCCACGCCCAAGGTGGAGGCTGCCTTGCTGGCGGCCCTTAGCGCATTTCAGCGGGAGCTAATAGACCTCCGTGGAGCTATGCGGGACATGCAAGAGGCTCGAGCCAACAACCCCTCGCGGTGGCGTCCCGAACCTTACGTCTAGTCGCGCCCCATCGCGGCGAATATATCCGAGTCCCGCTCTCCGTGAGCCTCGCAGCGGTGCTTGGCCGAAGACTTCAAGTTCCCGGCGCCATCGAGGCCTACATAGGGCGACTCCGACCCGCGAGACTTCGTGCGCGTGTATGAGACCGCTATCGAAGCCGCTGGCGGAGATGACACCACGAAGGCAAAAGGACTCCCTCTCGCGTTACAAGGCGTGGCGCTGTCCTGGTTCTTCACCATTGAACCACAGTCCATCTACGCGTGGGAACAGATCCGCGACCAACTCTACAACAACTTCCAGGTTAACTATGTCGAGCGTGTCGATGCGGACCAGCTCTTCGCAGTCAAGCAAAAACCTGATGAAAGGCTCCGGGATTACTTCAAGCGCTTCGCGAAAGTGCGCTGCCAGGTCATGGACGTCAACGAAATAACCGTCATCAACGCAGCAATACAAGGTCTCCGCCCGGGACCACTCGCTAAATATAACGCGCGGAAGCCACTCAAGTCGGAGGCAGAGCTCTTCGACAAAGTGGAAGCGTACGCCCGAGCCAAGGAGGACACGCGGAGGCACAGCGACAACGGCTCCGACGCCGGGCAAGCGGAGGACTTGTCGCAAAGAAGCAGCACAAGAGACAACCCGAGGACGGAACACAGGCAAGTGTCCGCAGGCGACACTCGTGAGCCCGTCGACGATGGGGTGCACCAAACCTCACCAGGCGACAGGCGTAAGCCTCGTCCACCGGATCACCAGCCAGGTGTGGCGGAACCCCTTTTCGCTCTCGCAGGCATCGCGGAATCGATGACCCCTTCGAGCTCGGCGTTTGCAACACCGCGCTAGGTCCTTCCAGTGCTCGACGGTGCGCTCTACAAGAAGGTGCGCGACCGCCTCGCGATGCCTCCCGCGTAAAGAAGGAAAGCGCCTCCTCGCAGAAATTCATGCGGGTCTCTACGGCTCGCACCTCCAGCCAAGGTCTCTCGTGGGCAAGGCATTCGAGCGGGGTTTTATTGGCCAATAGCCGTCGCGGATGCCCAAGATCTCGTGCACCGTTGTCAAGGTTGCCAGTGGATGGGAAGGGCTATCCACAGGCCCCCGACAAGCCTCCATCTCATACCCCCGGTATGGCCGCTGGCGCGGTGGGGCATTGACGTCGTGGGACCACTTCCGTGGCCCCGTGGAGACGCGATTCGTCGCGTCGCTCCGAGAACTTCTCCAGTGGCCAGAGGCGGTAGCTCTGGCCAAGATTACCTCGGCAGCTCGCAAAGCACTTCCTCCGCGTAACATCATATGTCGATTCGGCGTGCCTAGGGAGATCACCGTCGACAACGGTCTGCAATTCGATGCAGCCCCATTCAAAGAATTCTACGGCAACGTGGGCATCACCCTCCGGTTCGCTTCGGTCGGACACCCACAGTCCAACGGGGCAGTGGAGCGGGCAAACGGCGCTATCTCCGCCGCAATTAAGAAGCGCCTCATCAGGCTACCAAAGGGGAAGTGGCCGGGCGAGCTCCACAGCGTCCTCAGGTCCCTTCGCACAACGGTCACATGCCCAACAGGGTTCACGCCATTCAAGCTCCTCTTCGGTGACGAGGCGGTCACACCTGAAGAAATAAAGGCTGGCTTGCGGCGGGTCCTCGTCCAAGCACCAGACGAGGAACGCTAATTGTCCGTGGATCTCCTTGACGGAGACCGGGCAAGCGCAACACAGCACGTCATAAAATACGCGCGACAGATGGTGCGCGGTCGCAATCGTTCGCTGTACCTGCGCGAATTCAGACCAGGAGACCTCGTCCTTAAGATGGCACTCCACGCGGAGACGGTAGACAAGCTCGAGTCCAAATGGGAGGCCCGCACATCGCCGCAGCGCCCAACGAAGGGAGCGACGCTTAGCCACCTTGGAGGCACACGCCCGCCACACGTGGAATGCGGACGAGTGCGCGCGTATTACGCCTAAGTCGAGCACACGAGGGCAAGGGCCTTCCACGGCTTTGGCGGACGCGAGCGGCTAGCGGTTAGTACCTTAACCCTTGTAACCGCTCACCCACGCAAACGGGAATTTAATAAAGTATATCGTTCATGCAAATTCTCTCGTTTTCATACCAAAAGCGCGCGAAGGATCACCTTCGTGTGCACTGTGCATGAGCATGAATAAAGACGCATGGGGGGACGCCTCCGCGCGCACTCTACGGAGTATAAATAAGACGTAGCGTCGAGGTCCGCCTCCGCACGCACTCTACGGAGTATAAATAAGACGTAGCGTTGAGGTCCACCTCCGCACGCACTCTATGGAGTATAAATAAGACGTAACGACGAAGTTCGCCTCCGCACGCAATTTCACCGCCCGCAACACGCGGAGGTTCGCCTCCGCACGCAGTCTACAGACTCTAAATAAGACGTAGCGTCGAGGTCCGCCTCCGCACGCACTCCACGGAGTATAAATAACACGTAGCAACGAGGTTCGCCTCCACACGCAATTTCACCGCCCGCAACGCGCGGAGGTTCACCTCCGCGCGCAGTCTACGGACTCTAAATAAGACGTAGCATCGAGGTCCGCCTCCGCACGCACTCTACGGAGTATAAATAAGACGTAGCGACGAGGTTCGCCTCCGCACGCAATTTCACCGCCCGCAACGAGCGGAGGTCCTCCGCGCGTAGTCTACGGACTCTAAATAAGACGTAGCGTCGAGGTCCGCCTCCGCACGCACTCTACAGAGTATAAATAAGACGGTGCGACGAGGTTCGCCTCCGCATGCAATTTCACCACCCACAACGCGCGAAGGTTCGCCTCCGCGCGCAGTCTACGGACTCTAAATAAGACGTAGCATCGAGGTCCGCCTCCGCACGCACTCTACGGAGTATAAATAAGACGTAGCGATGAGGTTTGCCTCCGCACGCAATTTCACCGCCCGCAACGCGCGGAGGCTTGCCTCCGCGCGCAGTTTACGGACTCTAAATAAGACGTAGCGTCGAGGTCCTAAAAAAGACGCGGATGCTATCCCTGCGCACTCTACGGAGTATAAACAAGACACGAACCCCGCGCACGCATGGGCGTTGCCCCAATGCGTACTCTTCAGAGTATAAATAAGACGTGGATGTCGATCCCACGCACTCTCCGGAGTATAAAAAAGACGCGGATGCTATCCCCGCGCACTCTACGGAGTATAAACACGACGTGCATTCCCGGAGTATAAACAAGACGTGGTCGAGGTTCCCACGCGCATGTAACGACTAGGCACCAGCTCGCTGCCACCGCCGGTAGGGGACGGCGCTCGCGCGTCTATTGACCAGGCGCCGGCTCGCCGCCACCACTCGGCGGGTAGGGGACGAGCGCCGCGCGTCTACTTCGACCAGGCGCCAGCCCGCGACCACCACCGAAGGAAGGGGGACGGAGCGCCGCGCGCCACTTCGACCAGGCGCCAGCTCGCTACCACCACTTGAAGGGTAGGGGCGAGCACTCGCGCGTCTGACGACAGGCGCCAGCCCGCTACCACCACTTTGAAGGGTAGGGGACGGAGCACTCGCGCGTCTCGCCGACCAGGCACCAGCCCGCCGCCACCACCGAAGCGAAAGGGACGGAGCGCGCGCGCGCCCGACCAGGCGCCGCCCGTCGCCACCACCGAAGGGTAGGGGACGGAGCGCCACGCGTCTACTTCGACCAGGCATCAGCCCGCCGCCACCACTCAAGGGTAGGGACGGAGCACCAGAGCGCCCACCGACCAGGCGCCAGCTCCGCTGCCACCACTTTGAAGGGTAGGGGACGGAGCGCGCGCGCCTACTTCGACCAGGCGCTAGCTCCGCGCCACCACTTCGAAGGGTAAGGACGGAGTGCTCGCGTCTACGCCGACCAGGCGCCAGCCCGCGTCACCACTTCGAAGGGTAGGGGACGGAGCGCCGCGCGTCTGCCGACCAGGCGCGGCTCGCTGCCACCACTTCAAGGGTAGGGGACGAGCGCCACGCGTCTACCTCGACCAGGCGCCGCCGCTACCACCACTTCGAAGCCGGGGGTCCGAGGCGCAAACCGTTCGTAAGCCTGTTTGCTACTATCCGAGTGAGGGGGGACATCAATCCTGGATACCCGCGCTTTACATGACCCCCCAGCTCACAGCATATTACATAACAAAAAGAGCACAGGAGAGTTGTCGCTTAGCCCGAGTAAGACAGTTGCATTACAGAAGCAGACATACGCGCGGCGCGGAACGCGCCAAAACCTGGAATTATTCCTATGAGTCTGCGCCATCTTCGCACGCGACGAGTGCCTGCACCGCCTTCGCTGTGCCGAGGGACCTCTTCGAGCCAGCAAAGCACGTCCCCCTTGTTCCGCAGCATCTACCGTAAAGCAACCATGGCGCGCCTCCCGATGTAATTCCAACCGGTCATGGAAGTTTCGGTGGCGGGTGGGCGGCGAACGGCATCGATATCACCCCGCACCGGGTAGGCAAGTCAAGGCGAGGTTCGCCACTCATTGACATGCTCACACCCACCGCGCGCAGCAAGGCGAGGCAAGGCCAGCACTCATGTAGCGCAGCGGTGCCGAAAGCCTTGGCGCTGGGAGGCGCACGCCGAGCCCTCCTCGACTCGCCAAGCGTCTCCATCAAGTCTGGCGGCTATGAGTGGTGTCCTCCACGTGCACGGAAAGCCCGAGGGCCCGCCCAAAGACTCCATCGCACTCCACGCGGAGGCACACGCGTTGTCCCAGGATAACGCCTTCTCAGCAACGGAGGTAGTAAGATGTTCCTTCTCCGCCTCTAGCATGGAGATTCACTGAAGAAGGGCGGTCTGCTCCTCCGTCGCAACGCACTAAGCCTCCTCCATCGCGCGTTGTGCGGCCAGTGCCGCGTTCTTCGCGTTCGTGCCCACCAACTGCGCGTCGTCGATAGCCTCGTCCCGCTCCGCCATCAGCACCCGAATGTGCTCGTCCTTGGCGGCATTGGCGTCGTCCGCGACACGCAGCTGGTCCTCCAGTGCCCTCCGCTCACGCGCGTGAGTCTTCTCGAGGGCTTTGCTAATTGCAAGCGTCTACACGAGCGTAACAACAAATGTTATCCATCAGATAAGCAAAGGATATGCAGCGAGAATAGAGACCGTTACCCTCATCTCCGAGGCACCCAGCGCGAGCGCCAAAAGGTCGCACCCGAAGGACTGCAGCGCCTGTCGTTCTAGGTGGCTGCCAGCATACTCTGCCACCTCGCTCCAGGCGCGAAGCGTCTCCCACCGAGGGACGAAGTCGGAGACGCCAGGCCCTAGAGCCCCTGCCTCAGCGCCTTCGGCAGCAGTTGGCACACACATCGCGGGCCCCCCATTGCTTGATTCTTGTCCTCGTCTGGGAGACCTTGTCTCGCCTAGTGTCGACGGAATAAAGCGAGCAAATCGGGAAGAGTTTCGCGAAGTCACGGGAGGAAAACGAACTACACCTACCTCCAGCACTCTACCGCGCCTCCACTGGTCATGAGCACCTCGCCGCCCGAGGAGCGACAACCTCCCGGCCAGGAGCATCCCCGCTAGCTATCGGGACTCGCCATCGGGCTCGCCACGCTGAACCGGCCCCTCGAAGATGGTGGCGACTGCACCCGAGGCCGTTTCACCTTCGGAGTCGTAGGTGAAGCCTCCGTGGTTACCTTGGCAGTCGCGGAAGCCGTCGTCAGCGACAACGCTGCGGTTGCCACTGGAGGTGACGAGGTGTCATCTTCAAGAACGACGAGGCGTGCGCCCGTCGCCTCGCCACCATATACGGCCTCGTCGGGAGTTGCGTGCCTCCCTAAACCGGTCGATCCGAGCCCAGCGCCCGTCTCGCCCCCCATCCTCACGCTCTCGATCGGCGGGACAACCCATGAGCTGAAGGCAATGGTCTCCGGTTGGACCTCGCATCGAGAGGATGGCGCCACCGCCGTCGCGCCGCTCGGTGATTCCGCAGGCACCGGGCGATCCGGAACAGGAATTTCCAAAACCTCGCATACCCGATTAATCCGCCCTTGCTTTGCCAAGGAAGTTGCAGACTCACGGGCCTTGTGCTCCTTTGCCGTGTACGGCCCAAGAACCGCAACCACTGCGCGCTTCGTATCTTCTAGCCGGCGTACTGCGCGCACAAGCGAAGTATCATACTTAAGGGTTTGCAACCATTCAGGTGGTACTTGGCCTATCGCAGGGATACTTACAGGGCGCGGAGGGCCTATGGAGCGAAGACACCCCCGGGTGGATGCCGTCCTTCCGGTCGGGCCCCCGCCGCTCGTACTTCCAGTTACAAGAAAGCGGGGATATCCCGTACATGGTGAACTCCTCGGCGAGGTCACGCATGTTGAACCGGAGTGCGACCCCAGCAAGTCTCCGCGCCTGTTGCTCGTCGCTGGGCCGAGGCATCACATCCGGACAGCGGTCGAATGATATCGGCTCTCCCCGACTTCGGAGGCCGCTCGTGCTCGTCACGAGGTAGTAGAACCACCTCCGTGTCCAACCGGACTCCCACTTTTCCCGCGTAGCCAACGTGGAAAACAAGTGCGAGCACTCCGGCCTCAGCACGAAGTCCACGCTGCCGAAGTTCGAGTAAGCCCCCCTTCCACTCTCTTCGGTTGGCACCGTGCGTCATGCAGGATGGCGAACAACTCAGCGCTGGGACGGGTACCCTCCGTCCGCATCGCCCAAGTAAAGATGGCCAACCAAACGATCGCGCCGAGTCACCGCGCCGCCCAACCCATACGCTCAAGACGCCGCAAACAAAGTATGTCGCCGGATTCGGAGCCTGCGCCAAGAACGCCATGAAGACGACGCCTCCGTCTCTCCCGGGTTCGGCTCGTTTTCGTGCCCGCAAACGAGCCCCGACACGTTCCTCCGCTTCTTCCGGAAGAAGGGTTTGGAGCGCTCCTCCGTGGACGCGCTCCGCCCGAGACTCGGGAGCAGCGACCCTTGGACCTCTTCATGGCATCCCAGCGACGGGTGGTTTGCTTCCTGTCGCGCGGAACCAGGCGGTACTCCACCGGTGGTGGCGTCAGGCAGCGCTGGCTCGAGGAGGCGCTCTCGCTAAGGCGACACGCAGGATCGTCAAGGGCGGCACCCCTGTTAGCTGGGAGGTCATCGCGCGCAGCCATCCCTCTCTCCCCATGGCGGCGGGCAGGCACGGAGGCGAGAGTAGCAGCAGGATGCGCAAGAAAAATGGGAAGGAACGCACAAGCAAGCAAGCAGCCAAGGGGAACGATTGCATGCCCATAGTGGCGACTTATAAAGCCCCCCGTCTCCCCCGCAGGCAGAAGGTCGAACGACAGAATTACAGCGATTCGGCTACCCACGATCGGGCAGTGCAACCGCTGGCAACCGCAACAGGCGGCGGTAGGTGGGCGATCAGCGCGCAATGCGCCGATACACTCCTGCCGCGTGGCCACTTTCCCTGGGGAAGAGGCGAACGGCCGTGGTTGTGGGAACGCTGGCATCCCACGACGCTCCAATTACAGCCGGTCATGTGCCCACATCGGTCGCAGGCGAGACGGAGCAGAGCGCCGCCAACCCCCCGACAAAGGCAGCGCGATTCCAGGCGTCATTAAAGCGCACTCCCGGGCCACGCAACCGTCTCCCCGCGCTGGCGCTACATCATGCGGAGCATTTCCTGAGACTCGGCTGCCCGGGGCAGCCGACCAAGTTCGTCTCGCGCCCACAAATATCCGGAGCGCGAAGTAGGGCACGCCCGGACCTCGGCCCTGTCAAAGCCTTCGGCTTGCCCGGTGCCTTCGGCCTCGAGGCCGCGCCAGCTCCGGGAGCGGAAGACAGCCCTCGCACAAGCACGAGCGGACGTGCGAACGCAAGTGTGTATCTAGGTCATCGAGGATCACAGGCCGATGGGACGGAGGGGGCCAAAGGGCTCAGCGGCATGGCTTCGGCCCGTGAAGCCCTTCACCATGAGAGGCTCCTGTTGTAGGGGTGGCCCCCACCTAAGCCCAGTAGGCCTGTTAGAAGGATGTAAGGTCCGAAATAGGACATATGTAATGACATGAGTGCCCCTGAGGGGAATACTCACGTGTAAGGGTATAACTGTACAAGCACTCACCATTTGGATATATATATATATGTGGCATAGGCCACGGGGAGGACCCCGAAGCCATTCACTTACTCAACTCTCCACTATCACACTCTCTCTCTCTGTTTGGTCTGTAACCACAACAGTTCCCAATTTATCATGTACATGGGACAGTACATGCCCTGAACATTCTTTTCCTCTCAAAATAGTTATGCACATGTGCGTTGCAACAGAACTCATTGAATGTACAAAGAATCGTGCTATAGAAGGGAGTTGTTCTGATCGGTTGGAAAGTAAAGAATGGTAAGAAGTTAAGAGAATAGAGCGGTTGGAGGAGAATGAACGTACAACCACCAACTCATTCTTTTATAATAGTAATAATATCTGAGCTCTACTTTGGCTGTGTTAGTGGTCTATAAATTTACAGATACTTATCAACCCCGCTCATTTCAATTTGACCTTTTAGCTTCTGGCTTATTTTTCATTATTTCTAAATTTCGTCTTTTTCTGGCTTTTGGCTTTTTTAGCTTTTTTACTGGTTGTTTTCCCGTATTCATTTGCATTGTTCGTGATGGGCTAACATGTTTTTTCTATTTTTAAAATTTTTTAAATTTAATTACGCCAAATAAGCCACCATCAGGTATAGTGCAATTTCAGACAGCTATAGTGAAATTTCAGCTATAAGTCACTTTTTCAGCCCAAATAAGTGGCACCTAAAACCCTACACCGGGAACCTCATAAATTTACAGATTGACCCTGCTATGAGTCCCCTCGGCTGGCGCAGGCTGTGTTTATCAGGCTCATACCAGGATAAATCTAACTGATTCAATTTGTAGCACGCAGAGAATGAAGATGCAACTATGGTTTATACACAGATGTTTATATGAGATGGTTTAAAATACCCTTTCAAAAGAACCAAGTTAAAAAATATCTTTAATACTCTCACAGATTAATGATCAGATTTTATTTTTACTATCATCTTTTTACTATCAGTACAATGTACCATAAAAATAAACTGTAAAGAGATCATACAAAAAGGTCAGGTTCAATCTAAGTGGTACTTGTGTGTGCTGAATTGCCCACCTTTTTGTTCGGAGCTCGCGTAAATTTGACTTGTACAGATTTCCCGATTCAACAACTCCAGTAGAAGACCAGCATGAATCTAATCTATCCTAAATGAATAAGTATATTACACTACTATAAAATAAGGTATATTAAATGTCTCATCATAATCGGTATATGAGAAACCGTTTATGCTATAATTATCACATGTGGTTTTACAAACGTGACCGTCTACCATCTATGATAGTTTACAGACAGTTATTAATACGAATCATTTGTGACAATTACAGGCGTTACAGACAGTTCTTATTAATAACTATCTGTGATAGTTTACAGACGGTTATTAATACGAACCGTTTGTAATAATTACATACGTCACAGATAGTTATTGTTAATAACCGTCCATGATAGTTCACAGACGGTTATTAATACAAACCGTCTGTGATAATTACGTATTACAGACGGCTTGTGGTTCGAACCGTCTGTGGTATGTATCTCTTATACGTATGAATGGTGCTTTATCTCCCTGATGTGAGCGTCTCTTCGATCATTTTAGCTCCCCGATGCGTCTCTTCATCTCACGTACCGAATTTATTCCTTATTGTATAAAAATGATCATCCGCCACCAAATATTAATACCCAATCGTTGATCTACTCTCAAGCACAAATAAATGACTCCCTTCTCTTCCTTGTCACCAGCATTGATGGCCTATCTGGCCATCCTGTATGAGCACCTCGCCAGCCGTACGCTAGCGGATGCTGCGGAAGGACACTATGCCAACAGTGTCCTCCTCCTATGTCTGAGGATTTATTAGAGTAGGTGATGACCACCTTCCGCCATCTTAACATCCCCTCCACCGTGTCTTCCGGTTGGTCTCCCACTTCCGGCGTTCTAACTTCACCATCTATATGGTCCTCCACAATGACGTTGCGCATCTCCAGGAGACTTCCCATCACTTGGACTGCTTAGTCGAGGCAGCGGGCAATTGAGTTAACCTTGCTGAGACCCCTCAAACAAGAGAAGAGAGTCTATGGGCTCAATTTAACTTGATTGTTCAGTTAGAGGTCTTGAGACGCACTCGAACGAGTGCGTCAGTGGGTGGACACATTTTGAGCTTCGCTCACTGATGATCCCGAACCATCCGATGCTAACCACATCACCTACGAAGTTTTGAAGACGAAGATAGGGTGCTACCTCTACCATTAGAAAAACTTCGAAGCAGTTAGATTTCTACTTTTTTTAATCTTTGTAAGAAGCAACTACCACGCTGTTTAGCCATACGTAAATGCAAAAATAAAAAACCGATTGAATTTGTATTTACTGTCTTTTATATATATAAACAGTCTCGTTATAACGACATGACGACATTACTGACTAGTAAAAAGCAACTAAATAATACATATCTCCTGAGACATTACTGAATTTGTATTTATGTATATGAGAATGTGTCATATATATGTGAATTTGTATTTATGTATATGAGAATGTATTTATTTATCCGATTGACACGTACCAAAATTGTACTGAAAGATAACGAAACCCTCTACAATTTTTTAGTAGATGAATCTTTCAAATTATAGCCATACAGGCCTCAAAATAATTGTACAACAGGCTAAACCGAGCTCTTATCCGATTCCCCGACGATCACTTCCCAAATTTCCCATCTAGCCTCTCTGCAAAAAATATCACAAACATGTACAAGGCAATACTAATCAATCTCCATATAGCTACTGTTAAAAACTAAATAAACATGCACAATTCAACCTTCCAACTTCCAAATGGAGACAACTAATACAATGCATGAACCGAGCGCCAATCGTGGCTACCGTTTAAAACCCCATGTAGACTACTGTATCCGAGACCATCCGAATTAACTCCACAATGGTTGACTAGATGCTCATCTTGCCGTACAAAAACAAAAATGCCTATACGAAGCAAAAGCCCATGGATTATCAAGGGTCTGTTTGGTTGCCTGCATAAACTGATGCAGCTGCATAAGTATGGCCAGGCTGAGGAGGGAAGCTCCTCAGCCGCGTTCCTCCTCAGCCTGACTCCAGTTGTTTTTTTGCATCCGCTCGTGCAGACTCTCTCCTCTCCGCAGCCAACCAAACACCATCCAAGTTGGCTACTGTTCTAACCCAAATAAATCGATGCAGACCAACTTCTTAGGTGGTGATCATTTGTGCTTTTTTGTGGCTTATGGCTGAAAAGTACTATAGCTGACTGAAAAAACACTGTACCTGACAGAGGCTTATTTAGCATAATTAAATTTAAAAAAAATTAAAAAATATGTTAGCCCATTACGTATAATACAAACAAATACGGGAAAAAAGAACTGGCAAAAAAGCTCAACAAAAAACCAAAAGTTCAGAAAAGATGAAATTTGTAAATAATAAAAAATAAATCGAAAGCTAAAAATTAAAATCAAAACAATCACAGCCTAGTCGCTCACGGCAGGCCAACTAGTACCACCTATTTGCTACTGTTCTAGCTCAAACAAATCAATACATACCTATTGACCACTTCTTAGTCGCTCACAACAAGACGTGGTCACTAGCTCTCGCGCGTGCGTGCTTGCGCGGCCAACCGAGCACAGCGATGGGAACTGTGGCGATGAGATGGATACCCTGCTGTGGCTGCGACGCACAGAAGGATTCAGGGGATGGCAGCGCTTCGGAAAAACAAATAGGGCTCACGACAAGATAAAAACTTTAGGGCTACGGCCTCCTCTCAGATCCTTTTATCACGGGAAATTATAAGCTGGGTTTAATTGTTGGTAGAAATCGTTTAGGGAACTTATCCCTTCTCCTTAAAAAAATCCACTCATCCCCTTTTCGAATATTTTTCCCTATAATTACGCACCGGTCCTTAAGAATTATTTTTGGGGTATTATAAGTACATACCATGTATGTATGTGAAATTTATGACGCAAAAAACCAGTCAAATTGAAATGAAATCCACTATAAAAATAGTCAAACATTCTTGCTCATCTCGTCAACAATATTGGCATCATTTTATAGTTACATAACGCAAATTTCAACTGATATATTGTATGATACAACACAATGACTATCACTCTATCAGCCTGTTGGGGAATCAAACGCAATTACACTATTGTTGTACTTTCCAAGATGTGTAAGTATTCCAATTAAATCCATGATAGTAGAAGTACACATCAACGAAACAAATTTGGCCTTTTTCTACCGTTGCATAGCCTAACAGCGTGTCATCTTGTCTAGTTGGCTAGAACCATGATTTGACTCTCACTAACTGTGAGTTGGGTAGGCTATTTGTATGGATTTTTCACAATGATTTTTTAGGATTTGACTGCGTAACCTATGTGATGTGAACTCTAAGGTAACTGCACTGGTCATTTGTCCTCCATTTTATTAAAAACAATTGTCTTTCAAAGCATGACGCTCATTGCAATATTAACGAGCAACATTTTCAAATGTGAAATTCAGTTGCTCAATTTATGAATGTATCTAGTTTGAATTGCTTCTAACAATTATCGACACACCCGCAAGTAAGGTTGCATTGCGCCTTAAACCACTAATCCTTGGTGGCATCCATTTAAGTTTTGTGATGGTCGTTACATAGTCCAAAATTCTGAATAGATGGAATTGTTACTGCCAAGGTTGTGTACTCATTCATGAATGCATTGAATTTTCTAGACATCTCCATTAAAAAAATTTTTTAAGGATCATAAACATGTACGTAAGTTCTTGGTGAGAAATGGTTGACATTAGGCCGTCGGATGGGTCGTGCGGGTGCGGCCTGCCCGAGGCTCCGAGCGTCTGCCCAGCCATAAGGGATTGATTCCCAGGTCAATGAAGTCATCACCTCGCCGATCTGTAATATATTCATTCCTCCCTTGATAGTCTCCTTACATGTGTTTGTTTTGCTAGATGAGAATAGATGAGATAGAATAATCTAAGATTTAGTGAAATAGGATAGGATAATCCAAGTAGTTTGTTTGGATGGATAAATAGGATAGTAAGAGAATGTGTTTAATTGGATAGATGAGCTGTTACAAAATGAGAGTAGACAGTGTTTAGTTAACAAAATTAGATTAGAGAAAAACTAAATTGTAATACAAATTACGAATTAATTTTATTCATCATTAATAAACTAAACTATAAACCAATGCTTTTCATTAATAACATTTAATACTACACTAAGCAACCCTCATGAACACTAATTACAAATAATTATAACTTATCAACACTAACCTTACACTAACAATTATTAATTAATACTAAACATGCTAATAATCCCTAATCATCACTAATTGTCATGATTAACTAAGCCTGGATGAGCTCATCTGGTCTTGTTTCTTGAACCAAGCTATCCAGCATGAACCAAGCTATCCAGCATATGAGAGGATATTTCATTAGGTCGGATCAACTCATCCAGGATGACTTTGTTCTATCCACCCAACCAAACGCAGGGATATCCTCTGAATCCTGGATAGGACCATCTCATCCACCCTTATCCACCAAACCAAACACACCCTAGTTGTTGCTTACTATATTACTAGTATTTACTAATCAAATTCAAATGCTATTATCCTCCTTAACTTTATAAATCCACTGCAAAAAAAATTGACCACGTTGAATTGCATCATAATATTATTTGATCATTGTGACTTGATAGTTACACTAGTCCGGCATCCTATTCCGATATTTGACTCGTTATGAAGTAAAATGCAAAGAGTTGTATAGTTCCATAAGGTCCGCTGAAATGTGCTAGTCTTTGGTCCACACATACCTCTGTATTACTTGTACGAGAACTTTCTTCCCTGCAAGGGTAGGCCCTGCTCTGTCATCATCATATTTACTGAATTTATTGAAACTCATCCAAATTCGTATTGTATCCATGTAAAACACTGCATTGCCACATATCAGGCATGGCATAATAAGTGCTAGGGTCATGTGTAGATTATATCAGACGTGGTATCAATCTGATTCAGTTTTCTCTTCGTGTATGACTTATTTCCCTTATCCTATATGTGTACCCTACTAGCCCATAGCAAGAGCAATAATTCTATTAGAAACATCTCCTTATTATAGTGATTTACCTTCGTGCGTTCATAGTTTTCTCCCGCGAAGATTTTCTATGTAAAAATTCATGTCTCCCGTATCTATTTTTCTACATATTATTTACAATAAGTGGTATAAGAGCATAGGAGATTTGAGAAAAAAATTCCATGAGATCTAAGCGTTGTCACGAATCCGAAACAACGCGATTGGTTTTTTCGCCGTCTCTGAAGCCAAATCGATTTTGTCCGCTGAATGAGGGCTGCTCAGTTCGGCTGAAATAAACCGGTTTATAGTTGAAATTGCACTGTAACTAGCTTATTTTATACTGTAACTGATGGTGACTTATTTGGCTCAATTAAATTTAAAAATAAAAATTGTTTAGTCTATCACAAACAATACAAATGAATAAAAAGATAAAGAAAAGATAAAAAAGCCTTAAAAATAAAAGGCTAGGAAAAATGAAATAAAAAATAGTGAAGTAGAAGGCTGAAGGTAACCAGCGGTGCAGCGTCTCGCGTGTTTCTTCTCGAGGCCATCGTCCGGTCATTTGTCTCTTCGATCGCACGTCGCCCTTGGCTGCATCGGTGGTTCTTTCCTGGAAAGCACGGCGCCAGCGCTCAGCCCCGAGAGCAAGCAAGCACCAATTCGCGTCAAGCAGTCATTCTTTCAAGCGCCAAGAGAATAAAATGAGCACGAAGCCCAGAAAAAGGTGCTTCTATGGTGTTTTGTTATTTTTAGGGCGAAATTGCTAGTGCACCTGAGAAGTGTAGCAACGATTCTAATTGCTAGATGTTGTTAAGTGCATACAAATTCGTAGCAACAAATTTTAGATTTTTTTTTTTTTGCGTGGCGACTCTGAAGTATGATATTTCGTTGTTGAATTGTGACACAAAATTTTTTTCTATGGTAAGTCAAGATATAAGTTGTTTTATCATAGCTTGATTTGAATAACGCACTTTTGGGGATAGACAAAATATAAGCGACATTGTCTGCTGATGAGAAGCAACATAAAGATCATAAGATCTTATCTTAAATTTATATTCATCTACCAAAAAATTCTACAGCAAATTTTGGAGAAGATACCAATCGCCGCATTATAGCTGAAGTTAGAGTATATTTGTATAAGCAAAGATCTGACCATTAACAGGGGCGGGCCCAGCAGGTAGTCCATATAGGCCCAGGACTACCCTGCAACAGTGCAACTTGGCCTAAAAACATCCGATGCCCTAACCCAGAAGGCAAAAACTCTGGCGATGCAGATCCGAGCGGGACCGGAGAGAGGAGACAAACATTCACAAATCACAAACACACAAAGCCGATCTGGGCATCGAGGCATCGGCGGCCCAGCGGCGGCGCGGCGCGGCGACCAGCCGACGGCCGGCGGGAGGAGGAGTCGAGCGGGGTGACCGGCGCCGGCGGCGGAGGGAGTAGTCGGAGCGGGCGCACGGCGGCGGCCGGCGGGAGGGAGGAGTCTGAGCGGGTGACCGGTGCCCGGCGGCGGGAGGGAGGAGTCGGAGCGGGGCGCACTCCGAGCGAGCCAGCGAGGCGAGGCGGCTCCCGGCGCCCGGCGGGAGGAGTCGGCTGGCGTGGCGCTGAGGGAGTTGCGGCCTGCAGGAGTCGGCGGGCTCTCGGGCCTCGGCTGGCACCTGGCGCTGAGGGAGCTGCGGCGAGGGAGGGACTAGGGAGAGGCCGAGAGAGGGACTGCCGAAGTGCCCGGTCCCGGGGAAATGAGGAAATGAGGAAAAAGGAGCCGGGTCCCGGGGAGCCTGCCGACAGCTATCTCCCGGGGAAATGAGATAATTTTTCTCTACTTTTTTATCAATTTAGTAATTTAGACTTTAGATTTTAGACTAATAATTTAGATTTTAGATTTTAGCTGCGGTCTGCATTAATTTGGGCTATAGTCTTGCATTGTTAGACTAAATATTTTACATGCTAAATGGTTAATAGGATCATTTGTTTTTTTTAGATCTACAACACACATTAGCACTGAATTGAGACTTGAGAGGCATGAAGAAGAAGAACGGAAGCATTGCATTGCTTTTTCAGAAACATGAAGCAAAAAAGATTGCATCTTGTGCTCCACCACCACCAATTTCAGCTTTAGATGAACAGCCATCTGATCCTATTGTAGATGATAATTCTCCAATTGAAAAAGGGCTATCTGTAGATGATAATTCTCCAATTGTAGTGGTGACTGAAGGGTCAGGTGAAGATGGAATAACACCACCTGCAGATCCAGTTGTGGATGAAGGGCCAACTCAAAATGAAGAAGAACCACCTTTGGTTTATAATGTTGATTGCCTTGAACATGATCCAGGCTTAAGGGTGCCTATTTCAAGATATGATGTCAATGATCAAGATGCGGCTAGAAGAGGATACATTCTAAAAGGACCATGCCAACTTTGGGCCTATGATTACCCCATTAGAAAAATTTATGGTAAAGATCGCCGCTTTAGTATTATTTGGTTTCATAAGTACCCTTGGATTGAATATAGTGTTGAGAAGGATGCAGCATTTTGCTTCATATGCTATTTGTTTAGCAAAGAGAGTGGAAAGTTTGTAATGGATGGGTGGCATAATTGGAACATAGGAGCTAGCTAAAGCACTTGACAAACATTGTTGCTCAACTATTCACAAGTTTGTTCAAGACAAATACAATTTATTTGTGAAAAAGGATACAAAAATTGACACTGTCATTGTCAAGGTGTCAGAAAAGAATCGAGTTGAGTACAAGGCTAGATTGATTTATTCACTTAGATTTTTGAGGTATCTTTTGCATCAAGGTTTGGCTTCTCGTGGGCATGATGAAAGTGAAGAATCTAACAATAAAGGAAACTTTCTTGAACTTTCGAAGTGGCTTGCTGGAAATAATGAAGAGGTTAACAAGTTGGTGTTGAAAAATGCTCCAGGTAATTGCATTTTGACTTCCCCTCACATACAGAAGCAAATTATTAGATGTTGTTCTATTGAAACCACTAGATACATAATTGAAGAACTTGGGATGACCACTATGCAATCCTAGCTGATGAATTTAGTGATATATCACATAAAGAACAACTTGTTGTTTGCTTGCGTTATGTTGATAAACTTGGGAGGGTTTGTGAGAGGTTTCTTAGAGTAGTTCATGTCTCTGGCACCACTTCTTTGTAACTTAAAACAGCAATTCAGTCCTTGCTTACTAGTCATCACTTGACTTTTACTCAAATTCGTGGGCAAGGATATGATGGGGCTAGTAACATGAAAGGAGAGGTTAAAGGGCTGAAAATATTGATTATGAAAGAGTCTCCTTCTGCTTATTATATGCATTGTTTTGCACATCAACTTCAGTTAGTTCTTGTTGCTGTTGCCAAGGGAAATGTTGGTTGCCAAACCTTTTTTGGTCAAGTTTCACGCTTGCTGAATATAGTTGGTGTTTCTTGCAAACGTCATGATATGCTTCGAGATGTTAGAGCTCAAAAATTGAAGAAGGCACTTGACTTGGATGAAATAGAAAGTGGAAGTGGGTTAAATCAAGAGATGGGATTGGCTAGGACCGGTGACACTCGGTGGGGTTCTCACTACAAAACTATTTTGCATATCATTGACATATATGATACAATCCGGGAAGTACTCATAACTCTTGGAAATGATCCCACCCAAAAGGATGATTGGCCAAACATACATGCTATGGTTCTTACATTTGAGTCTTTTGAGTTTGTTTTCAATGCACACTTGATGCTTGTCATTCTTGGTTACACAAATGAGTTGTCTAATTCTTTGCAAAAGAGAGACCAAGATATAGTTAATGCGATGACACTTGTGGGTTTGGCAAAGAAAAGAATGCAACAGATGAGGTCTAATGGGTGGGAAGGTTTCTTAGGAAAGGTTACATCATTTTGCATCAAATATTCCCTTGATGTTCCTGCAATGGATGCTAAATATGAACCTCATGGAAGATCCCATCGTTTTTACCCTGAACAAACAATTGATGACCACTATAGAAGAGAGGTATATATTGGTGTCATTGATAGAGTTCATCAAGAGCTTGAGAATCGGTTTGATGAGGTTAGTATGGAGTTGCTTCTTTGTATGTCGGCATTCAACCATTCCGATTCATTTGCCTCTTTTGATGCACAGAAAATGCTTAGACTTGCAAGTTTTTATCCCAAAGACATTGCAAGCTCTGATCTCATGAAACTTGAACTCCAACTTGATACATATATTGATGATATGAGAGAGGATGATAGATTCAAAGGCCTGAACAATCTTGGTGAGCTCTCTATTAAGCTTGTTGAAACAAAGAAGCATGATCTTTATGATTTGGTGTACTTGCTCCTCAAATTGGTATTGATCTTACCGGTGGCAACAGCAACTGTTGAAAGAGTATTCTCTGCAGTGTGTCTAGTGAAGAATAAGATGAGAAATAGAATGGGTGATTAGTTATTGAATGATTGTTTGGTCACTTTTATTGAGCGTGATATCTTCTCCAATGTCAGCGAGGATGACATAGTTCACACTTTCATGGCCATGAAGAAGCGGAAAGCAAAAGCCTTAGACTAGTATTGCAATCTTCTATTTATGTAAGACCTTATATTACATTTGAACAATTTATATTATCAGTTATGCAAATTTTGAACTTATTTGTTGAATTTAAGGTATTATGAGATTTTTTAGATATATTATGTTTTTTACCGAACCGTTTACCGAATTTTTGTATTAGATTATACCAACATTGGATAATAATTTTTTAGTTAGGCATACCCTGGATTCAAATCCTGGGTCTGCCACTGACCATTAAGATGCATCTGAAATATAAGCTTTATTCCCACAAGATAGCGGAGGGAGCCTTATTGTTGAACCACCTGACAGCTTTTAAGAAAGTTATTTCTAACCACGAGTCTATGAAGTTAAACCATGATGATGAAGATTTGGATTTTATTTTGCTATGTTTTCTGCTCAGTTCAGTACTCTAATTTCAAATATTATTCTATATAGTCAAGATACCCTTACTCTCAATAAAGTTTATGAAGCACTGTATGCTAAAGAAAAGTTGAAACTTATAGTTTCTAGTGAAAGTACAATTACGCATATAGAAGGTTTATCTATCCACAACAGGTAATATGAGAAGGGTTCAAACGATGATTCAAGAGGTAGAAGCAAAAGCAAATACAAAGGCAGATCTAAATCTAGGAATAAGAAGTCGTGCAAGTTTTGTAAGAAGAACGGTCATGACATATCTGAATGCTAGAAGATGCAAAACAAAAGAAGAGGAATAACAACTTTAAGATTGATCAATACGAGGACATAGTTAGAACCACCATTGTCACCAAAGAAAGTTCTGATAGATATGTTGTCGTTGCCTTTGTCGGTGATTCCAAAACCAAAGATGAGTGCATTTTTATTCGGTCTATACTTTCCATATGAGTTCGAATCGTGAGTGATTCATTACCTATGAAGCTCTATGCCATGTGGATCTGTATTGATGGGTGATAATTCACCATGCAAAATTATACGCATTAGTTCTATCCGATCAAGATGTTTGATAGCACCATCAGAATTTTATCGGATGTTCATCATATTCCGAATTTGAAGAGAAATCTTATCTCATTAAATACTCTTGATGCTCAAAGGTACAAGTATTCAGGTGGAGGCGGAGTTTTCAAAGTCATCAAATGTTCTCTTGTTGTAATGAAGGGTGATATGAAAGTAGCCAACCTATATAATCTATGAGGCACTACAATTTCAAGTAATGTTGTTGTTGCCTCAAATAAATCATCCGATCCTGGGGGGATGACACACAAGTACTTCTTGACAACCTTGTGCAGCGGCTCTGGGTCGCTGAGAGCGCTAAGATGGTTTACCCGCCCGGTGAGCCGCAATGCAAAGTCGTCGATAGACTCCCCATCGCGGAATGCAATGCTCTTGAACCCCTTGCAAAGCTTCTGGGCATTGGCCTTGCGCACTCGATCAATGCCGACGTGCATGGTCTTCAGGGTATCCCATGCCTCCTTGGTGGTTGCCTTGACAGCAAGCGTAGATATCATCTCCAGCAGAACGGCACGCAAGATGGCCTCCAGTGCCATCCTGTCCTCATGGAATTCAGCCCCACCGGTGTCAACAGCGTCCCAGAGCCCGCGCGCCAATCACCATAGTTCGTCTTCATGAGTGTCAAATACGTCACCGATCCCCCCAATGCCACCGATCCCCCCAACCTCCTTCACCACCCTTTGTACCACTAGAGCATCGCTGCTACCATCGGCGTGGTCTCTGGGACATGGTGATGAAGACTAGGAGTGCTGGGGTGACGCAAAATCACCTAGTTTCATCGTGGATCAGTGTTCCCTGGCTTTGATGCTAATTGTCAGGAACTTCGGCCGATCAACATGCCTGAGCTCATACTCGAACACACACGAAGTTGAGAGAACAGAGCAAGAACACAAGAGTTTTTGTGCTGCTAGAAAAATGGAGCAGTTTTTTTCTATTGTATTAGATTGCTATTTAAAGAAAATCCTAGTCTAACTCTGGTGGTTAAGCCACCCTTTCTCAAGAATAAGCAAAACTACACTAAAACCAGACAAAAACCAAAAACTTGAGATATAACTTACACGTGGGTAAAGAATGGCCAACAAGGCTCTAAATGTATTCCCGTATATCACAGTAAGCAAAGACTCATAAAGATTCGAAGCAAAAACCTTAAGAACAAGAAACTTCAATATTAGGCCAAAACCGAGCAAGACCAGACAACTTCAAAATCCTTCAAGACTTGATGCCTAGATGTATGGGATTTGATCTCCATAAGTCAAAAACAAGAGCAAATCAACCAAATCAAGAAGACACCATGAGTATCAAACAAACTTGATATATTACTACTTGAGGATAAAAATTTTACAACCACTCCACCTAGAGGACAAGAGAGCACACCACAACACTCACACTTCTCAAACCCTAGCCCTAAAACAGAAGGTTGTCATGGTTTGCTAGATGGTTGGATGGTTGGTTTGCAAGCTTTCATCTAAATTTGTTAAATAGATAAGGCAACTAGCTCACATTTAAGATACTATTTACTAGTATATTTGGGAGAAACCTGTTAACCCCACACAATACGGATTTTACTTACACACTTAACTCATGCATACTTTTCAAAGTACATGAGCCCGAATCCACTAAATCTTCATCTTTTGATCCACATGGTCTTCTTAGCTTCTCCTTAACCAAAACCATTTTCTCAAGTACCATAGTTTTAATGCAATACAACTTTTGGTATTTGACGAACTTACCAAATACCCTCGCCTTAACTCGGTCTTTACATTTTCTTGCAAACAATCACCATGCTTGCCACATGTAGATGCACCAATGGCTTGCCTTGTGTTGACAAGTCTCTTCTACTCCGATTCCACTGGACCAAGCCTCACTTAGATCGATCAGGCAACTTGGTACAACCCGTCGCTCGAACCTTCCCTTCAACTTTCCTTACCTTCTTTGTACCATGCTTGTACTCAACCATCTCACCCGACATTTTTATTGTTCTGGGCCTCGGTTCCTCTATGAGCATAGCCCCGATCTTCGTTGCTAACCATGGTTAACTCCAAGCTTCTCTACACGTTAAAGGGCAAAGAAATCATTTTTTAAAGGGCAAAGAAATCGTTTTTGGGTACAAGTTCTTCACAACTTGACCCACGTTAACTAAAACATACTTTATACAACATTAATGCACCGACCAAACATATATCAAATCATCCTAAAACCAAATTCCCAAAATCCAAGATATATATTTCAGGGTTGAACACAAAATCTCAAAACCAGAGTGAGAGACCATATGGAGGTATCCCCATGTTGGTGATGAGTAATTGACGGTTGGTTTAGAGTGTTTGAGTTTGTTTTGGGTATTCTAGGGTTGAGTACCTTTACTTGTGCTAATATTGATTATGCTATTTCGTGCGGTGCTATATGACGGTTTGCTTGTCTGTGTGACTGCAGGACTTCGGAGCTAAGTCATGGTGAGACGAGAAGGACCGGGACTAGGCACAGGAGGTGTTGAGGTCCAAACGGTCGGTGATGCCGAAGATGATCGAGGCTGGTGAGGTGGTCGTGGGTCGGGAGACGAGGAACCGGAGCTGGAGCTACCGGTGACGGACACGACAGGCAACGACGAGCGAACTGGGACTAGACTCAGGGAGGAGTCGGAGGTCCAGAACAGTTGGAGGTCGGTTGCGATCGTGCGCGATGGAACAGACCAAGACTAGACTCGGGTGGAATCAGAGGTCTCGGTCGGTGTCGGGTGGACGCGACGGGCAGCGGCGAGTGGACCGGGACTAGGCTCAGGGAGGAGTCGGAGGTCCAGGCGGTTAGGATGCTGGGTACAGTGGTGTGCAGCGGAGCGGACCGGACTAGATTTAGGGAGGAGTCGAGGTCCAGACAGTCGAGGTACCGGATGCGGAAGCTTCCGGGAAGGTGCTTGAGGGGCAATTTGGTAAATTGACTCAAGCAAATGAGTGGAGGAGGTGATTTCCCTCCAAAATCTGGTTTGACCCTTACCTCATATGTGTGTGTGAGGTTTGAGTGGGGGTTGTATGACTCTTCTTGAATTTCTCCTTTGGGTGTGAGGCTTGTTGTTAAAAAGGAGAGGATAAGAAGAGGGCAATACACATCCTGGAGAACTCATTGTAAGGGAGTGAGCTAGGGTTGAGAGCTCTGAGCTTGTGCATGTGTTCTGGAAGTGAACCATGCAGTGAATCCCTTGTATTAATCGCGTATGGGGACTCCTATGTAATCATTCAATGAAATGAATTCATTTGAGTGCTTTGCTCTTTTTGTTTCTCCTAGTGATGGATTTTATTTTTCAGTCTGTGTTCTGTCATACTCTCTGTTCTTGAAGTTCTTGATTTGATTCTCTAGTTTGAAAGGTTGGTTCTCAGTTTGCTCTGTGATGGGAAATCCTCAAGACCATTTGGCCAATCAATCCCTAAGAGCAAAAGCTAGAATCGTTGAATACTTTCTTCTCTGAATCAAAAGATGCTTTTCCTCTGTTTCTTGATTTCTAGGGTTTTCATGCAGGAGATGATGGAATCTTTTGATTCCCTTCATAAGTGGCTTGAGATTTGGGTATTTAAGTCCTGAGATCATTGCTAAGTGTAATGCAAAATTTCTTTAGCAAAAGATGAAGGATTCATGAGAAATCTGAAAATGAGCCTCTCTCTTTACTCTGTTTTCATATTTTAGCTCCCATCAAGATTCCTTGCTTTTTGTCGACATTTCCTTTTCCCCTGAGGTGCTCTTGCTATTTGATTTGTGGTTTCACTCTCTTGTCAATAGAAGAGCAGCAAGAATCAAAGACTTTCCTTGATTTTCAGCAGTCTATAGTATTTACAAAGACTGCAGCATTTTTCGGCCAGCTGATGCTCTGTATTTTCTGCTGCTGTTTTTGCTGTACCGAGTAGTGTATATCTTCAGTATGCAGCCTGTAGGTTTCGGTTTTGGGCTGCTTGCCGACTGCCCTCACAGTTGCAAACCGAGAGGCACAAAAACAAAAGAAACCGAAACATAAATGCAGAGCTGCAGCTTGCCAAGTAGTACAATTTCAGCTGCACCTTGTGTGCAGATTTCAGTTGGTTCACATATTTCTCTAGTCCTTCCTGGTTAATCATTCTCAAGCCATTAATTGAAATTTGTGTCTTAAATAGATTGCTTCTCTCGGTAAAGAAGCTTTCCATCCAAATCCATTGATCTTGGCTCATTTCTTCTTTTAGGTTTCAGTTTTTTCTTTTTTCTTTTTTTTGTCTGAATTTTAGTCCATCTGCCTTCCTTCAGTTTGCTCTCGGCTGAAGCTTGTCACGGCAGCAAAGATTAATTGCTTTGAGCCTTTTCAGCCGCAAGTCATTTTCAGCTTTTCGGCAGCAGCTTCATTCCTCCAGAATTTCGGTTATTCAATCAAATTGCTGTTTTTGGCAAAGAGCATGACTTGTATTCTTCATAGCTTTTTATAGCTATCGGAGATAAGCGTTGCATGTGGGTACTCGGGGGCATTTTTAAATAGGCATCATTCACTTCCTCTCTGTTGTCATTTCTGATCCTACACAGAGATCGATCAGACGGGTTGAACACAGTGCAAACGACCCTCTCTAGAATAATGCAACCACCAATAAATCTCTGGTCATACTGCTCAACAGTCTGACTTCCATGGTTATACCGCTCAACAGTGTTTGCTCTTCACCTTCATGCACATGTACTCTAATCATAGCTTACTCTATATCCTTATAGTATTCCTCCACCGAGCAACCTCCTTGTCTCAAATTCTACAGTTTATCAAAAAGATCACGTTTATAAGTGTTAGGAACAAAGCGTGCTCACAGCTCTAGCTTTGTTTCAGCCCATGATGCAATTAGAGATTCCCCATTGTCTTCTCTTTGGCTCAATACTTGCTCCCACCAAATCAACGCATACCCATCAAGCTCAAGTGATGCCATGTGTAGCTTCTTCTCATCCGAATAATCATGCATCCAGAAGATCATATCTACCTTGAGCTCCTATGTGAGATAGGCGTCTAGATCGGAAACACTTTCAAATTGGGAATAGTTAATTTGAGTTTCCCAAATTTCTCCTCCCGTGCGGATCATCATGACGACGGTCATAGCGTTGGTAGTTGTCATTGCGGTGTAACCAAAAGTCATCGTCGAAGTCCTCAATGTGGGCGGCACCGCTGTGCCCACGACCACGCCACGGCCATGGCCTCTCCCTTGGCCATGTTCAGCACCCAAAACACCTCCCCCACACCCGAGAAAGGGTGGTCAAACTGCGTTGGCAGCAGCTCGATCTGCTTGAGCTTCTCTAGCAAACCGTGCAGCCCTCTCCTTATCGGTCTCATCAAGCTCAACACCTCATTCATGGATGCCAACTGAACCCCGCTCTTTGTGAAACTCCTCTAGTATCTCCTTCCTCAAGACGCTCATGTTGTCATACAACTAAGTGTTGAAATCATTCATGAGTTTCTCAAGGTTAGCCTGTGTAACATATGCTTGTTCTCCTTCTTTTCCTATCATGGTTAGCGCAAATAACAAGAAAAGCTATGTATGTGAATGTAGAAAGTTTTATTTGTGGAATCACTCAACCTCATCTTCTCTTACCAACCGAAGTTCTTATGCGTTCTTGATGGAATTGAAGAGCTGCACGCACTTAGTGATGGTAGACAACACAAGGTGATAGCTTAAGTGAATTCAATTGCACAAGCACTGTTATAACGATGGCTTATCTGTGGAGCTTGGAGGGAAAATATTAACCATTGCGATCTGAAATTCTTGATGTTGTTAAGTTAAGTAATGGTCCAAGCGAGAATATTTTTGCCTAAGTGCTGATCCAATATGTTTAAGTAAAGTGTATGAATGCACACGTAAAGATCAATGTGACTCAATGCAAATAAAGAAATGAGCTAAATAGAGGCAATCTGAAATTGAGGATTTTTGCACCAAGTATTAGGAGAGACGCTAGCCAATTGCAATAATATGAGTGTAAAGGCACAAGATTGTTCAAAAAATTAAATACACGAACTGAAATTATGAACCAAAATTAGCTAACCCCAATTTGGCCAACGCTCTTTTTTGCTGAGGCTCTTTTTTTGTCGGCTGCCTTCTTTCTTCTTTCTTTGATTTGTGGTTGGCACTAAGATTTACCTTTTTCTGCACAAAAAAAATCAACAGATGTAAATTAATACCAAAAATAGCGCTTAATGCAATTATTAAAGACTAGTCTCAATTAATGAATAAAAAAATTATGAATGTATTTGGCCAAATAACCGACTACAGCGCCTGAAAAAAATTTGGTGTTTTTCGCATTGTAGCAACGCAGTTAGGTATTGTATAGTTTATTGTAGACGGCACTGTAGCAAAAGGTGTTTGCTGTAGATGGTACTGTAGCAGACAGCGGTTACTGCAGTCGCATAGATTTTGGGTTCCCCTTGTACTGTGCCAAGCAAAATATGGTACTGTAGCACTTCGCTACTGTAGACGAATAGAGGCAGCTGTAGAATTTTGGACGTTTCTAGCACTGTTGCTGCCGTTAATTTCAAAAATAGCCACGTTGAAAACACAATTCCAAAAGTAGCCCCCAAACGACCGCACGATTAACGGCAGGCGACACGTGGCATGTGGTGCGGTCGGGAGCGCACCACACCCCAGTGGTGCGGTCCCGACCGCACCACTTGGTCGTGCGGTGCCCGGGCGCACCATTAGCCGGGTGGTGCGGTCCCCGACCGCACCACTCGGTGCTACAGTGCCCTACTGCAGTTTTAGGGTTCGGTTGCCGATCAGCGCGGAAAATAAATTGTAAATTTGTTTTTTTATGTTTTGATTAGATAGTTAGATAAAATGTTTGTAATTATAAATATTATGCATATACATGTAATATATTTTGTAAGAATGTAGAGCAAATTTATAATATAGAATAGGAGATGAAAAAAAACATGAAGTTTATTTGAAAAATTCGTTATTTATAGCGGATAATACATGTATGTATTAATTTTGTGTAGATTTTTATTATTGAAATAATTTGGTACGTTGTTAATGGTGTTTGAAAAAATATGTATGTAATTTGGTACATGTATGTAGTGCACGCTTCAAGATGAGCTTGCGTCTCGCGCTGTATACGCAGGGTGTGCTCGTGCTTGCGGCGCTCCTCCTCCAGCAACTCCTTCTCCTTTGTGACATTCCACGCCTCGAAGTCGAGGGACCATTGGTCCTCAGGGTGGATCTCAAGATCGATCCATTTGCGGTAGCCACACAGGGGCTCCGGAGACTGTAAATACATGGGAGATATTGTTAGTGCGTGCTGTGAAGGAGAAAAGGTAGGGGAAAATGGTGCATGTGGTCGTTACCGGCTGCCGATAGGTTGCGGTGTCAAAACGACGGTTGGGGTAGTCACTGGAGTAGTTTGCGCAACCCTAGTAACGCATACCTAGACTGATGCGGTGCTTAGACTTGAAGAACTTGCACACGTCCCCGCACCAACAAAGGGGAGGTGTCTCCCCCTCAGGTGGTAATTGTGGCGAACGCTCGGTGGGGATATCCGGATGGGGTTGTTGCTACGCGGGCGCCTGGGGACCTTTCATCGTAGCACGATGGGCTTGTTCTACCCGGGCCAGACGCCCTTATTTTCTCATCGCGGCGCATCGCGGGCGCGGTGACCGTGCTATGTCACGGGTCTCCTCCCAATCCTTCACCATCTTGTCCCATTGCTTCTTCTTGCCTTTGTCCATCCCGGTTGGGTAAGGGAAGCGCAATGTAGTATGGGGTTTGGATGTTCAATGTTATTGGGAAATGGAATGCATACCAATTTATAGGGTCGTTTTGTCTCTACTGCACGTCTAAAGCTGGTCCGCGTGGTCGTAGCAGTGAGTAAAGATGGGAGTGCTGCGATATCACTGAAAAAAGGCCCCGTTTTGTCATGTCACTGCCCAAAGCTGGCATCTTTTGTCATCTCAGTGAGCAAAGCTGCTCCGTTTTGTCTTGTCACTGAGCAAAGCTGCCCTCTTTAGTACTGTCACTGCCCAAAGCTGGCATTTTTTGTCATCCCACTGAGCAAAGCTACGCCGTTTCGTCATGTCACTGCGCAAAGCTGGCATGTTTTGTCATCTCACTGAGCAAAGCTGCGCCGTTTCGTCATGTCACTGCGCAAAGCTGGCATGTTTTGTCATCGCACTGCGCAAAGCTGGCATCTTTTGTCATAGCACTGAGCAAAGCTACCTATTTTGTCATGTCTCTGAGCACAGCTGCCATGTTTTGTCATCTCACTGAGCAAAGCTGACCTCTTTTTGTCATTTGACTGATCAAGGTGCCTCCACAAGGCATCGAACTTCCTCTTCTGGTTCTGCATACAAAGCTTTTTAAACATCTTCATTAGTTCCTTGCTACGGAACCTTCTGTGGAAGTTTGCCGCAAGATGCCTCATGCACCACCGGTTCTTCATGTCATTCCACTGGAACGGAGGCTGTGTCCCGTTCTGCATCGTTCGCATTGCAGACAGCAAGCCTGCATTGCGGTCTGAGATAACACACACATCGGGCCGATCTTGTACAACGGCCTGCTTCACATTGACAAGGAACCACAGCCAGCTATCCATACTCTCATTCTCTACTATTGCAAATGCCACTGGGAGTAACTGGTCATTTGCGTCTGCTGCAACCGCGGTCAGGATTGTACCCTTGTATTTGCCAGATAGGAATGTGTCGTCCATCGTTAGCACTGGACGGCACCACTTGAAGCCTTCTATTGCCTGATGGAAGGCCCAGAACACTCTGTCAAGCACAAAACAATTCGGCCCTTCCGTCTCATGAACCCGCTCGTACTTGTTAATGTACGTGCTGGTTTGCTTCTCTGTCGACACAACATTCTCGGGACCAGATTATATGCCTCCTCATATGTCCCGAACATACTCCGCAGTACCTTCTGTTTCCCCCGCCACACCTTCTTGTAGCTCACAGCAAACCCCACCGTGTTCGCTACCTCCGCCATAAGAACCTTGGGAGTAATGGATACATTTGCAGCCACAAGATGCCTTATCAGCTCTGCAACATATGACGACGTCATGTTGCGGTGCCTAGGTAGCGGCGCCGCAAGCTCACAAGTGTGATCATTCAGCACCGTTATCCAGGAAGTCCGTGGCGGCGCCTCGAACGCTGCGCACGGACCTTGCGAGGCGGAGCCGCCCACGCACTTCAAAATGTAGGTGTCGATTGGACACTGCACCCGATATGTCCGGGCCGATGTTGACGGCGTATGTGGCAATAGCTTGTCGTGCAGCACTCTTGTTACGGAACCTCCGCCTACAACGAAGTCGCCTTCATTGAATCCCCACTCGCCTCCTCCGCCCGTGGCGTAACTAGGGATTCCGCTGCGATGTCGTCCAACTGACGGCACATACGCACCCTCCGTGGTTACAACACCACCTACCACACCTCCCGCTGTAGGTTCCCCTTCTTCCTCCTCTCCTGGACTCTCTGTTTCCACATCGTCCTCCTCCTCACTTTCCTCCACCGGTTCTCAAGGTACTCGTGATGACCAACACGCGCGCCCACCACCTCCGCACCTTCATTGGTGAAAAATTCTCCACGCGCCTCTGCAGGTCACCATCTTCCATTGACTCATGGACTCCTCCGTCACCAGCATCTTCATGACCGCCGGAGAGTAATGCACGCTCTACATCTCCACCAGCACCACCAGAGCCACCCATGGCGGATGATTCTGTCCTCTCCACGAATTGAACATACACCATTGGCCTGGCATATATCAATGCGTCTGGGTTGCACACGACCTCCATGTAGTTCGCCCATGAAGCGTCGCTCGTCACCTTTATAAGTTGCCACATTGTCTCCCCTGCAGCACCTCCAACTGTGGCATACACTGCCTCGATCCGTAATTTGTTCCTTGCGGTGTCCCGATCGAATGCGGAACGCACGCATCTCCGTAGCTCCAACAGGCTCATGGTGTTCAGATTGCGTGCCCGGATCACAGTCCGGTCACAATTATTCAGGTCTGCCCCGTACGGCCCGTCCCGTACGACACCACTTCCATAGAACACGAATAAGTCTTGGATGTCACCCATGGCGTACCTAACATAAGTCCATAATGAACCCTCTTAGCGTATATAACATACAACAACAGTACCATCATACAGTACCTACTGCCTACCACATACAAGCGTACCATTTATGGAGTGCGCTACCAAATCTCTACATAAATCAAGTTAGTAATGTAATTGTATTTTTTTAATTTATTTGCACCGCGCACTAACAAATTCCTACATAAATCAAATTTTAGTGAAAATCAAATTACATTTTTTTAATTTCCCTCCTATTTTTTATTATTATTCTCCCAATTAATTCACTAATCCAGCAACTCATTTTTCATCATTTTTTACTCATGAAATCTTATATTGATCAAATAACTACATTTTTTGCTAATGTGTTAGTTGCTCTATGTTTCTACTATTAGTTCCTCTACATTACTAGTACCCAACAATGTGTTCATATATGCAAGGTTACACTTCAACATATATTTTTTCAAAGATTCACATGCAGCTCCTTATTTCTAGAAGCTAACCATTGTTTTAACAATTGCGCCATCTGCTCTAACTACTACAGTATAAAAATTTGTTCACATCATATAAAAATACAATACACTACAACTACTTGTTTTAACGCTTACGTTAATGATGTGCTAATCAATAACAATAACAACTACAGCCATCTGCATGCACTAAAACATTATACAAAACGTTTACATTAATGACATGGTAATCACTAACAATAACAATATAGTCACACGGGGATGATATTTACCTTTTCTTGAAGCTCACGAGGCGATCTACAACTTTCACAATTGCTAAAACTTCAAATCACCAGTGCAAATTACTCCAAATCCTGTTATCATTTTTTTAATATTACTATTCACAAGAGCAGTACAAAAATTCTTCACATAAAATATAAAATACAATACACTACAACTACAAACATTTTATCAAAAAAATGCAATATACTACAACCAAAAAATACCTACAAACATTTCACATTACAGTGGACAACAACAGTACATAATTTAATCAAATAAAATATAAAATACAACACGGTAATTACATAAAATATACACATATGCAGAACATATACCAAACGATTATGTTAATTATAGGCTAATCACTATAATAACATTATATACGCATGGAGATGATATTTACCTTTTCTTGAAGCTCACGAGGCGATCTACAACTTTCATAATTGCTAAAACTTCAAATCACCAGTGCAAATTACTCCAAATCCTGTTATCATTTTTTTAATATTACTATTCACAAGAGCAGTACAAAAAATTTTCACATAAAATATAAAATACAATACACTACAACTACAAACATTTTATCAAAAAAAAATGCAATATACTACAACCAAAAATAACTACAAACATTTCACATTACAGTGGACAACAACAGTACATAATTTAATCAAATAAAATATAAAATACAACACGGTAATTACATAAAATATACACATATGCAGAACATATACCAAACGTTTACGTTAATTACAGGCTAATCACTATAATAACATTATATACGTATGGAGATGATATTTACCTTTTCTTGAAGCTCACGAGATGATCTACAACTTTCACAATTGCGAGAACTTCAGATACCTTCAAAAATTACTCCAAATGCCGTGTTTGCCGTTCTTCGTTCCTTCACTATCAACGCCCTCTCTTGCTCCCTATCTTCCTGCTTCTCTGTCTAGCGCAAATGCAAACTCACTGAAGCCTTCGAAACGCAGGCACTCTCTTCCTTTTATCGCGAGACAGACAACGGCCATATGCAGCGAATGAAGTAGGGGCCGGTTCTCAGTATATGCAGAGAATGAACGCGTGTAAAAATATTGTACAAAGCAGAAACACGCGTATGCATGCAGGAAATAAAGGAGAAGAATGCAGCACGGGCGAGGGAATCCCACAGGAAAGAAACGAATTCACGGGCGAGGGAATCACGCAGGAAAGAAAAATGCACAGCACGGGCGGGAGGTTGATGGGACGTGGCGCAAGTGGTGCGGTCTCCCACCACACCACCACCCGAGTGGTGCGCTCCGGCGCCGCACCACTCGCCCGACGTGACAGCCAGCAAGTGGTGCGGTCGGGGACCGCACCACTGGGGTGTGGTGCGCTCCCCGGCCGCACCACATGCCACGTGTCGCCTTGCCGTTAATCGTGCGGTCGTTTGGGGGCTACTTTTGGAATTGTGTTTTCAACGCGGCTATTTTTGGAATTAACAGCAGCAACAGTGCTAGAAACGTCCAAAATTCGCAGTTGTAGCGACAGCAGTTTGGATAGATGAAGTTTTTATGCTAATTGAGGGATTCAACTAGCAAAAATTTTCTAGGTTTTATGTGGATACAACGATTAAGTGACGCAAAGGAACACGACGATCAGCACCTAAACAAAAATTCTAATTGATCAAAACTTAACAAAATTCATGAAATTAACAGATCCAAAAATTAGGGTTTAGATTTTTTTGGCTTTTTGTGTATACAAAAAAATAAATCTAACTACGGGTAAATTGATCCTACCATATCAACTGTGCTCTAATACCAAGATGATATGGGGTGACCGATCTTCACGATATAGGATCGATGACGATAATTTGGATCCGTGCAACCTGACAAACCAATAGTACCAACCACTGTTAGAATAGCAACCTGCGACAAAATAATTCGCCCAACCACGCGCTCGTGATTCCGTCTACCCAACAACACAAGTAGACGTGTCGTTGCTCCTGCAAATCACAAGAAATCACAAGAACTACGGAGTTGAGAACGCACAATTCCCCTCTAAGTTGCAGTATATACTAAACCCTAGGAAAAATAAGCGTATAGCTTTCTAAAAATTATAAATTGATTTCTATGATCTGTCCCCAAAAATTAACCAGAGTACAAGATATTTAAAGGCCAAAGGACCGACTTGCTCGATCGGACAGATAGACGAGGCGGACTCTGCTACGACTTAAAAACGAAAACTTGGCTGAAGCGAACTCTGCTTTGACTAAAAAAACTGAAACAGAAATCCTCACATGCACGAGAAAACACCAAGCGACATGCTAAATTTCTTTCTTTGCTTTCTAACCAAAGCTTTTAATGCTGTATGCTACCTTCTTCTATACCACTCTCTTTGTTAATTGCCTCATGTACAAACCTGAGAACAATTAGTATTAGATAGTAGCCAGTTCTCATGTAAATTAAAGCCAAATTTAATTAGGAACGAGTTCACCTGTTGATTAATCTTTTTAGCTCATGCTCGTGTAATTAGACCAATCAGGATGTCTTCATCATCCCTCCTCTTGAAAAGGAGTCGTCCTCGACTCTGATTCTTCCGACCCAAAAAAATGGTGACAAATCAGCAACATTGAACGTAAAACTCACAGCATGATCATCACCTGGAAACTCTATCTTGTATGCATTATCATTGATCTTCTCAAATACTTTGAATGGACCATCTCATCGAGGTATTAAATTAGACTTACACTTATCCGAAAAGCGTTCTTTTCATAGATACACCTAAACCAAATCATCTAGTGCAAATAACATCTTCTTTATTGACTTGTTCACCTTCTCAGAATAGTAATGTGCCTTCTTTTCAATTCCTTCTTTAGTATTGACATGAAGTTTGTTCACATATTCAGCACGTTTGAATGTCTCCATATTAACTTGTTCATGTAGTGGAAGCGGCAGCAAATCAAATGGCATGATTGGTTTAAAACCATACATCACCTCGAACGGACATAATTGAGTAGTAAAATTTACCACCCTATTGTATGCAAACTCTACATGCAGCAAACAATCTTCCCACTCTTTGAGATTCTACTTGATCATCATTCGTAGCAGCATTGAAAGTGTTCTATTCACCACCTCCGTTTGTGGATGACAAGCTATTGAGAATAACAATTTTGTACCAAGCTTGGCCCACAAAATCTTCTAAAAATAGCTCTTGCCACGCCATGCAATCTTACAGTTTTTCTAAAAAATAAGTTAGCTACATGCGACGCATTGTCGCTTTTGTGACAAGGAATAAATGATGCTATTTCAGAGAATCTATCCACAACTACAAAAATTAAATCCCTCCTTCTCTTAGTCCTAGGCAATCTTAAAACAAAGTCTATACTAATATCCTCCCAATGTGCACTACGAACAGAAAGTGAAATATATAAACCATGTGGATTAAGTTTAGATTTTGCTTTATGGCATGCCACACATCATTGTATAAACCTTTCGACGTCACGCCTCATTTTAGGCCAATAAAAGTGATCGCTCAGCATCATGAAGTTTTTTCTCTCCCAAAGTGTCCTATCAATTCTCCTGCATGAGATTCCTGCACTAAAAGCAAACGCACGGATAAATCTGGAACACACAATTTGTTAGCACGAAATAAGAACTCATCATGAACATGGAACTTGTCTCATCCATTCTCATCTTTGCATTTAGAATATAGTTCTGAAAATTCATAGTCGAAACCATATAATCTTTCAATCTCTCTAATCCGGGTACATTTACTTCCAATTGAGTCAAAATCACATTCTTTCTAGATAAAGCATCAGTTAACACATTCTCTTTTTCCTTTGTTGTACTTAACAACATATGGGAAAATTTCAATTAATTCTACCCACTTAGCATATTTATGATTCAGCTTAGCTTAGTTTTTCAAATATTTCAAAGCTTCGTAATCAGAGTGAATAATAAATTCTTTAGGCCAAAGATAATGTTGCCAAGTTTCAAGCACACGCACCAAAGCATACAACTCTTTATCACACACAGGATAGTTCAGTTGAGTACCTCCTAGTTTCTCACTAAAGTATGTTGCGGGTTTTCCTTGTTGCATTAAAACACCACCAATACCTATCCCACTAGCATCACATTCAATTTTAAAAGTATTAGTGAAATCAGGCAAAGCGAGCAATGGTGCTTCAATTAATCGTTTCTTTAGTTCCTAAAAAGTGTTTTCCTGTGATGCACCCTATTCAAACACAACACCATTTTTAGTTAACTCATTTAATGGAGCAGCAATGGTGCTGAATTCTTTAACAAAATGAAGATAAAAGCTAGCAAGACTATGAAAACTTCTGACTTGACTAACATTCACGGGTGTAGGCCAATTCTTAATCGCTTCAATTTTAGATTCATCTACCTCAATGCCTTGTCCAGAAACAACATAGCCTAAAAACACAACTTTATCGGTACAAAAAGTGCATTTGTACAAATTAGCATATAATTTATCACTTCTAAACACTTCTACCACTTATCTAATATGATCAATGTGTTCATCTATCGTTTTGTTATAGATCAATATATCATCAAAGTATACCACAACAAATTTGCCAATGAATGCTCTTAAAACATGATTTATCAATCGCATGAATGTACTATGTGCATTAGTTAATCCAAAAGACATTACTAACCATTTATACAATCCAAATTTTGTTTTAAAAGTAGGCTTTCATTCATCACCAAGTTTCATCCTTATTTGATGGTATCTATTTCTCAAATCAATTTCAGTGAATATAACAATACTACTAAGTTCATCTAGCATATTATCTAACCTAGAAATAGGATGACGATATCTAACGGTGATGTTGTTAATGGCACGACAATCGACACATATTCTCCATGTACCATCTTTCTTAGAAACAAGAATTACAGAAACAACGCAAAGACTAAGACTTTCGCGTACGTACCCTTTCTCAGGTAGCTCTTACACTTGGTGCTGAATTTCTTTGGTTTCCTCTAGATTTGTACGGTATGATGAACGGTTTGGAAGTGACGCGCTGAGAACTAAATCAATTTGATGCTCTATTCTACACAATGGTGAAAGTCCTGCTGGTATCTCCTCCAGGAACACGTCTTCAAATGCCTACAAAAGAGAGGAAATCCCACTAGAAAGAGAGGTTAAATCATTAGTTGAAAGCAAAACAATTGCATCTTTGTACACAAGCACAAAGTGCATTTTTGATGGGTCATTGCTCACATCTCTCAAACCTGATTTTGTGGCTAACATAACTAGCCCTCTCTCACTCTTACTTTTTCTCTCATATTTGGCTTGTGGCTCTCACTCACCGATGTGTGAAAGTCTCTCTTTTCTTTCTTTTTACCCTCATTTTTAGTAAGCTTCTTTTGCTGAAATTTAGCATGTATTTGACTAGGAGTCATTAGATTAAGCTCATTTGTCTTTCCCTTCCACTTAAAAATATATCTATTGGAACGGCCATAAGGTTGCACACTTCTATCATATTGACACGGCCTTCCCAATAGCAAATGGCACACTATCATATGCATCACATTACACTCAACGGTGTTCTCATAATCACCAATCTTAAAAGTAACATACACCACAAACTGAACATGTATATCTCCACATTCGCTAAACCATTACACATGATATGGATGTGGATGTTTCATCATCTTTAAACCAAGCTTCTCACATAATTCAATACTAGCCAAGTTATGACAACTACCACCATCAATAATAAGTTTGATTACCTTGTTGTTTACCTTGGCTTGTGTTTGAAACAAGTTGGATCACTGAGGATATGCATCTCCTTCTTGTGCAAGCATGCTCAAATTTTTGGTGACAACTAATGCCTTTCCCGTTTCATAATTCAACACTTCAACCTCTTCATTGTCCTCCGATGCATTCTCATATATCTCCTTTTCATGACTAAGCTCAACCTTATCTTCACTTGCAGATTCATATTCTCTATCTTCCATCACAAGCATAACTCAGTTGTTGGGACACTCTCTAGAAATATATCCTTACCCCCAAACACTTGAAGCATTGAATTTCTCTACTTTTTGTTGTAGCCCCAATTGAGGATGTAGGGGATGGAGTAGCCTTTTCTCACTTGGTGTAGGTGCTAATTTTCTAATTGAGGAAGAACGAGCATTACTATTTGAATTAGTACTAACTAAAAATGTATCTCATCCCAAATTGCAACGTTCTTTAGTGGCATTACAGGATGATGATGGAGCTTTCAAATTGAAGGACGCCGTCCTTGGTGTTGGTTTTACATTTTCTAATAACTGCTTCTCCGCTTTGGTCGCTTGATGCACCAAATCGACAATAGTATTGTAAGGCTGATATTGCACAATGTATTTAATGTTTTGTTTAGACCAAATAGAAAATACGCAAGTGCTTGCTCTTTATCTTTGTGCACATGTGCCCTAATCATAGCTTGCACCATATCCTTGTAGTATTCCTCCACCGAGCGACCTCCCTGTCTCAAATTCTGCAATTTATCAAAAAGATCACATTTATAAGTGTTAGGAACAAAGCGTGCTCTCATCTCTTGCTTCATTTCAGCCCACGATGCAATTGGAGATTTTCCATTATCTTCTCTTTGGTTCAATACTTGCTCCCACTAAATCAACGCATACCCATCAAACTCAAGTGATTCCATGTGTATCTTCTTCTCCTCCGAATAATTGTGTATCCGAAAGATCTTATTTACCTTGAGCTCCCATGTGAGATAGACATCTGGATCGGAAGCACCTTCAAATTGGGAATAGCGAATTAGAGTTTCCTAAATTTCTCCTCCACGCGCGGGTTATCATGACAACGGCTATGGAGTTGGTAGTTGTCGTTGCAGTGTAGCCAAAAGTCGTCGTCGAAGTCCTCAATGTGGGCAGCATGGCCACAGCCTCTCCATTGGCCATGGTCAGCACCCAAAACACCTCCCCCATGCCCGGAAAAGGGTGGTCAAACCGCATTGGCAGCGGCTCGATCTGCTTGAGCTTCTCTAGCGAACCGTGCAGCTCTCTCCTCATTGGTCTCATCAAGCTCAACACCTCCTTCATAGATGCCAACTAGGCCCCGTTCTTTCCGAAGCTCCTCTAGTATCCCCTCCTCAAGATGTTCATATTGTCATTCAACTGAATGTTGAAATCATTCGTGAACTTCTCAAGGTTAGCCTGGGTCACATATGCTTGTTCTTCTTCTTTCCGTGCCATAGTTAGTGCAAACAACAGGAAAAGCTATATATGTGGGTGTGGAAAGGTTTATTTGTGGAATCCACTCAACCTTACCTTCTCTTACCAACCAAAGTTCTTATGCGTATTTGATGCAATTGAAGAGCTGCACGCACGTTGGTGACGATAGACAACACAAGGTGTTAGATTAAGTGAATTCAATTGCATAAGCATTGTTATAACAATGGCTTATATGTGGAGCTTGGAGGGAAAATATTAACCTATGCAATCTGAAATTCTTGATATTGTAAAGTTAAGTAATAGTCCAAGTTAGAATTCTTTGCCTAAGTGTTGATCCAATAGGTTTAAGTGAAGTGTATGAACACACACGCAAAAATCAATGTGACTCGATGCAAACAAAGGAATGAGCTAAATAGAAGTGATCTGAAATTGAGAATTAAATAGCTCGTTTTGCACCAAGTATTAGGAGAGACACTAGCCAATTGCAGTAATATGAGTGTAAGGGCACAAGATTGCTCAAAGAAACTAAATACACAAGCTAAAATTATATATTAGAATTAGCTAACCCCAATTGGACCAACACTCACTTTTCTTTTCTTTTGCCGAGGCACTTTTTTCGACTGCCTTTTTTTACTTGTGGTTGGCACTAAGGTTTAGCTTTCCATTGACAAAAAAATAAAATTTTAGTAGGTGTAAATTAATACCAAGAATAGTTTTTAATGTAATTATCAAAGACTAGTCTCAATTGATGAATAAAAAAATATGAATGTGTTCGGCCAAACAACCGACTACAGCGGGTAAAAAATTTTGTGTTTCGCACTGTAGCAACACTGTTGGTTTACTGTTTATTTTTACTGTAGACAGCACTGTAGCAGACTGTAGATGGTACCGATCATGCGCGCGGTACTGCAGCCTGATACTGTAGCATACACTGGTACTGTAGCACTGTCGGGGCACTATGGCGTTCGAGACTTTTTTATTCGGATAAAACAAAGGAATCTCACAACAATTAAGCCACGTAAAGAAATACGATGATCAGCACCTAAATAAAATTCTAATAGACAAAAATTTAACAAAACTTATAAAAAAATAACAGATACAAAAACTAAGATTTGAATTTTTTTATTTTAGTGTATAGGAAAAAAATAAATCTACCTAGGGTAAATTGATCCTACCATGTCAATGGTGCTCTGATATCAAGATGATATGGGGTGGCTAATCTTCACGACGTAGGATCGATGACGATAACTTGGATCCATGCAACCTGATGAACCATGGCGCTAACCACTGTTAGAATAGCAATCTGCGACAAAAGAATTCACCCAACCACACGCTTGTGATCCCGTTTACCTAACTACACAAGTAGACGTGTCGTCGCTCCTACAAATCATAAGGAATCACAATAACCACGGAGTTGAGAACGCCCAATTCCCCTTTAGGTTGTAGAATATGCCAAACTCTAGGAAGAACAATCGTATAGCTTTATAAAAATAAAAAATTGAATTCTGTGATCTGTCCCCAAAAATTAGAAAATAATAAATTGAATTCTGTGGTCTGTCCCCAAAAATTATCCAGAGTACAAGATAGTTAAAGGCCAAAGGACCGACTTGCTCGGTCAGACAGATAGCTGACACAGACTCTACTACGACTTAAAAACGGAAATCTGGCCCAAGCAAACTCTGCTTCGACTAAAAAAACTAAAACAGAAATCCTCACATGAGCGAGAAAAACACCAAGCGACATGCAATTGGTGGATTTGATTGTGGTGGGACCCACATTGTACCACGCAATTTAAAGAAAAAGTCTCTTCTATTGCTTCGTGGCAACCAGCTGGATACACACATGTGTTGTGTTGGCTTGGTCATGCATGCATGATCTTCCCTTGTAGTTACCTTCTTAGGCCAGTTTCAGTGGGAGTTTTATCTGCATTTAATAGGTTGCTACATAGGTATTTTTGATGATATGGTAACATTTTTAAGAAGAGAGAGAAGAAGTGAGTTTCATCTAGATGAAACTCTCTTGGCACGATTACCAACTCTATATGAGTCATGAAATTAAATGTCTATAAAATAATAGAATGAAACTATGCATTGAAGATGGATGTTTCATCCATATTTCATTTTATTTTACATGATGTGGCAGTTTTGGAAACAACGCCATGAAACTCTCCACTGAGAATGGCCTTATCATACCAACTGCGCTAAATTTCTTTCTTTGCTTTCCAACCAAAGCTTTTAATGTTGCATGGTGCCTTCCTCTACACCACTCTCTTTGTTAATTGGCTCCCGTACAAACCTGAAAACAATTAAAATACTAGCATTAGGTAATAGCCAATTCTCATGTAAATTAAAGCCAAATTTAATAAGAAGCGAGTTCACCTGTTGATTAATCTTTTTAGCTCATGCTCGTGTAATCGGACCAATCAGGATGTCTTCATCAGCTTCGAGTTTGACTAACGAAGCCAGGTGGACGGTCGAAGTTCGACTTCGAGCGAGAAGTCGAAGAGTATCGGACGGTGTTCGAGTAGCAGAAGAGAATCGGACGGCGTTCGAGCGGCTAAAGAGCATCAGATGGTGTTTGTCAGACCCAGATTTTATAATCCGGAATCTACTGTGTTTAGTTGCACTATTCCCTGGATCAGCAGATAGTGCACACGATTCTGATAATGGACATCAAATTTACATATCATGCGGAAGCATAATTAAAATAATAAACTTACTCATGGGCCGATTAGGCCGAAATCAATAAATTGCAGCAGCGGAAGAACAAAGCACACAGGTGGGACCTTCAGAACATGCCCACAGGCAGCCAACTGGAGGTTCGCGACCTAATTCTTGCCATCTCCATCTTCTTCACCATCTTGCCAGTCGTAGTGCTGAGGCGTAGTGATTTGATTCTTGATTCTGAATTTTGTCGCAAAAGCGAGTATGAGCACTCCGACCCCGTGCTCAGCAAGCCAATACACAGAATGCAATATGTAACATGTATGGCTAACCAAAGGATAGCTTAGGTTTATTTTATTTTTGCGAAGAGTGCTTTTGAATACAATTATATAAAAATTCCTAAGACCTAGCAATTTGAACACATGTATATGTTGTGAACGAATGCAATATTACTAGTGATTCAGATTCCATCCACCTTTACATGGCATCTGTACCATATAGCAATTCTTCAGCGTTATAGCCGCTTAACTTACCACTGGGACGACACCCAGGACAATTCCAAACCAGGGCAGTCCATCGCCCTTCCACTTTTCCATTCCCAGTTTTTCAATATTTTAAAACAGAACTATATCTAGTTAAGTTCCCATATCCGCCCTTGACCGTGGGCACGGCTATTCGAATAGCTTTGACTCTGCAGAGTTTGCACACTTTACCCACAAGAGATAAATCCACCCGTTGCCCCACATGATTCCTTAGCCATGCGGTTGAGTAGACTATCACAGACCTTTACAATGCATTTTTCCTAGCGAGTTCGTCCGCTAAGGTTTCCACTTCCTTCAGTACGACCACCCTTCCAGAAGCCCCCTCTTGCGCCGTCACGTCGGAGGATGTGGCCATCCTCTACCCGCCCGTGGTCACACCGGCGCAACTCTCACTAAGTCGATGCAAATTAGTTAGCCCCGCCTACATTTTGTCGGCTTGTGGTTGTACTTGTCGACATCGGGAGGTCATGACAAGATTCAGTCCTTAGTTGTATCTAGGCGGTCTAGCACTAACCACTTTATGCTTCCACTGCACCACACTCTCACACCATCGAACCAATCCGCCCAGATATTTAAGCAAGTTGGGGGTTTTGAGAGCATAAAATAATCCTGTCAAAATATACCAGTCATTCCCACCATGACTGTCCAAACCAGTTTCTCATGATTAAAAATGACAATGATGTTTGGGGCATTTCAGCGCCCCCTGAGTATAACTATGCAGTACTAAGCGTAGCATATCATTAGGGACTTATTTTCGAAATGTTACTGGTATAATTTTTCTAGGGCGACAAGGTTCATACATTCAATCATTTCAATGGAAGGGTATTATTATTCAAGGTAAACCATGGCATATAACTAGGGCATTAAATTAAACATGCATTTGTATAAAAATAACGACATGCAATTTGTTAATTTAAAACAAAGTAATTTGCATGAAAAGTAGGTTCAACATGATCAAAGTATTGACTCGCCTGGCGCGGTTTACCGCGGTCTTGAGCTCACGCAATGCTTTCTCTTGAGCTTGGATCTTTTCTTCACCTCGCTCTTGATCTCGCTGATCCGTGGAATCTTGAACTTGTTTCTAATTACGCGACAAACGACTGAATCCAAAAGAAAGCAAATAACTCAAAAAGATCCAAATAACTCGGAATAAACTCAATTTAGTTTTATTATGATTTAATGGGTGATTTGAGGCAATGTTGATTGGGTGCAGAGGACTGACGGGGTTACACGAGGTTGGGGCAAAGTGATGGTTGGGTTAAGCAGAGGCTAAGGAGGGTTCGTGATACAGGGATATTGACGATGTTATTTTTATTTTGGATTTGAGGAGGGCACCGAATACCACGGGTTATCCCATCTTATTTAATAACTTCTTTTTATTACTTTTATATTTATCAAGGAAGTTCCATGAGCCATATTAGACCTATGGGTAGACGTAAGACTGTAGTGGAGTGTAGGGTAGTGCCTTGTCCAATATTAACTTTCTAAGAGTTAGGGCATGAGTTGTATACACAACGTATATGATTTCTGGTTTGTCGAATTAATCTTATAGCTTATATTTTTAGCGATTTTGAGATGTATTTATTTATTTTTAGGTCGCGCTAATACTACCCTGTTCATTAAAATACGAGGGGGTAAAATTATTTTAATTACCGATTACATAGGGATTTTTGTAGGTACTTCAACATGACTTTTTAATTAAAGATGCTCTTCAGATTAGGTATCGTAGATATTCTGCGTATATTTTAATTATTATTACAGTGTTGATGTTATTATTATTGTTATGTAAATTTATTTATCTAGAACCAAGCATGCTATACTTAGGCCATACCTTACTATCAATATTCTACTGAGTCTATGGTTGAGATTTATTTGTCGATGGCACGCTTGTGATGATTACTAGTCATACCGCTACATTAGGTAGATTGCTTTTAACACCTGATGTCATAAGGGTTACTTTATTATACTTGCCACGCATATATAAACATTTCTACTTAAAAGACACCCTTTTTGATTAAAGGTTACTACCAATTTATGTATCTTTTAAAGATATAGGAATGACAACCATATCTTAGTTGGCTATATTTATATGAATCAGAGGTACCACTAGAATTAAATTAGTAAATCTAGATTTGACGTACAGCAATCCCAGGCTGTATCTCTATTTTGCATGAATCTTAATTCTAGTGTTTTAACTTAATCTATCCCTACATCATGTTTTATTTGTATTTTTATTTGCATTTCAATTATTTAACTTTTATCAAACTATTTCCCTTAATCACTTAACTGTCCATATGCTCATAATTCTATATTTGATGTACAGGTAAATTTTATTTAAATTTAAATTAGTTATCTTATCTTCCTGAACTTCATAAGCTATCTTGATCGTGCGCGAAAATTTGGATAAAAAGAAAACATCAAATTAACAAAATACCACCAGAAATTCAAATGAGCTCAAAAATTTATGATTTTAGTTCCATTGGATAGATCTTGAATTTAGATGAATTTAGAAATTTGTCTTACTCAATTTGGAGTTAAAATGAGAAAGTTATGATCATTTGAAGTTCTCAGGTTTAATTAATTCCAGAAAATATAAAATATCTGACAGGTGGGACCCACTGGTGATTTTAATATTTTTATCTTTTTATTATTTTGTTTAATCCTGAGTCTCTGACCAGTGGGGTCCACATGTCAGCGTGCGCTAGACACTGACGGGTGGGGTCCGGTTGTCGATGGGCTGCGATCCCTTGCCGACGACGAGGCCCACCCGCCGCGAAGAAAAATTAAAAGAACGCTCGACCGCTACGCGCGGAGCCGGGGGCTCGAACGCGCGCCGCGGGAGCGAAGGGGGAGGAAGAATAGCGCTGAAAGCCACTCGGTTCGCCGAGCGATGCTTACCCTATAAGGGTAATAATTCCCTTTGAAGTGGCTCGCGAAGGAGGCCGGGCAGAGGAGTCGGGGGCGACGGCGCTGGCGGCGAGTGGTGGCCGGAGGGGTCCGGGTCGTTCGTGGAATATAAACTCCGTGAGATGGTGGTGCTTCTGGGGTAGACAGCCAGGGTGGAGAGGCACGGTGGTGGGCCAGCGGCGTACGACGGCGGAGGCTCGGGAAGGTGGTCGACGCCGGCGGTGCTCAGGCGACGAGAGGCCCGGAGAAGAAGGGAGTTGGCTTCACCGTGCTCCCGTGAAGCTCTGGGAGCTTGGGGATCGCCCGGAGGTGGACGGAATCAACGGGGAGGGTGGCGCCGGAGTTGGGGAAGAAGAAGAGGGCCGACGGTGATTAGGAGTGCTATGGCTCAATTTCTCGGGGAGGGAAGAGGGAATAGGCGCGCGTTTGGGACTCCTTGGCGTGGCTTTTATAGCCAGAGGAGGTGCGCACGGCGAGGTCGACACTTGGCTCCGCCCTGCTCACGCTGACGAGGGGAGGCGAACCAAATCCAGCCGGGATTTTGTAGGAGAGAGGTTGCGGGGAGGTGAGTCCCCCCTTCTGTTGATTCTTTGAACCTTGCCCTGGAGGTGAGAGGGAGAAGGAGGAGGATTTGCTGCGGCGGAGAAGCAACGCGAGGAAGAGCTGCGTCGCGGCCGCGTGGAGAAGAAGAGGAGGAAGGAGAAGGAGAGCGCGGGCGGGGGTCCACCAGCTAGGGAAAGAGGCGCGGGCGAGGCGGGCCACCGGCCGGGGAAGTGTCGACGCGTGGGGGCGGTGGCGCGAGGCGCGAGTCGCGCCCGCGCGCGGCAGAGGAGAGCAGCGAGCGTGGCTGGCGCTGGCGCTGCCTGGCACTGGCTGGCACAGCCGCTCAGCCACGCGCGCTACGTGGCGCGTGGAGAGGAGGTGGGCCGGGTGATGGTGGCCCGGTTTTCCTTTTTCTTTTCTTTTTATTTCATTTTGCTTTTGCATTTGAATTTTGCATGTACATTTACACATATTTTCTGGGGTACGCACATGTATACATATTCTCTGATTTTTGTGTATTAACATATTTGTTTATTTATCTACTCTTTCACCTAATATATATGTATATATGTGTTTGCACATATGTGTAAATGCTAGCCTCCTAAAATTTGCTTGCCAACATTTTTAGGGATATTATTTTATACTTACTTTCATTTCTTAACTTGGTAGTTTATGGATCATCTTTTCAGATTTTTTATTGGGTGCTCATGTTTTATTATTTTATGTGTGGATTTCTTCCCTCTTTTTACTTTCGAACTTCCTTTATATTTACAAAAAAGCCAATAAACTCCAAATTTAAATAAAAAAACAAATAAAATAATCCAAAACTTCATAATTTAATATTTATATTTTTCAGTCTGTTACAATGTTCGAGCGCGTATTGAGAAGGATTAGAGTGAGAAGCAGTCGGAGATTCTAAGCGCAAGAGCAATCGGAGATCCCGGGGCACGCAGTGGTCGGAGGCTGCGGTGGCCGAAACTAACACTCCTTATATAGTGCAGATGATCGTGTAAATTTTCAGTGTGTTATCTTCTCTTGACTTTTCTAGAAAAATCTGAAAAGACTTCTTGTCGAATTTAATTGTACTTATCTGATTTAAATAGTTTCAGAACTTACTTCGATATTTCTTTTTAGTGCCACAATTTATACTCGTGGCCTTTTTAAGATGGTTTCCGCCATGAGTTTTCTTATGCCAACTTTTTAAATCATCTTTTTAGTTTTTCTAACTTGTTTAAAAATTTTTATTTGCATTACATGCACTTGTGATTTTTGAAATTCAAATTTTTCAAAGAAACTCCAATAAAAAGACAGGAAACAAAATGCATTCAAAAATTTTAAATTTTTTCTATTTTTCACGCCCTAGAATTTGAGATGTTACAAAGAAGATCTCAAATTAAAGGGGAAGACTGGATTTCTACCCATGAAAAGAAGAAGAGGAGGCGACTTTTGAAGAGGAGACCTGGATCGGTGATGCGGTGGCCACGAACAGCCGGCTTCGAGAAGCCCGGGCCAGCTCGCACCACCTCCCCAATCGCCAGCCGCAAGAACTGTCGAAAACGCCACCGGACGAGAGAGAGCACGCGCTAGGGTTAAGACCCTTATCTCCTCTCTCTTCAACTGACAGATGGCCCCTTCTAATTCTTTTCCTTTTCTATTTCATCTTTTCTCAAATGAGAAATTACCAAATAGACCTCAAGGATCCAACATAGATCTCAGGTCTGAAAAAAAATCTCTTGTAGGAAAATTCACGGCTATAAAGGATCCGTGCGATGCAATTTTATGTTCTTCCAAATTGTGAATTGCTCTTTGGTTATTTTATCTGAGAAGAATTCCAAGTGTGCCTAATGAGATGGTATTTATATAGCCTTCGCATAGCAACCCTATGCTGAGACTGACGAAAATCCCCATCACAAGTAAATCCTGATATGTTCGGTTATTTAAACTATGAGATACCAACAGTACCAAGAATTTATATATGTAATTTGGTGAAAGTACTGGTATCTCCTGCTACCTTCTAAGGATGAACAAAACTCTCTTAAAATATTTGAAAGAGTACATAGCAAATTAAGTTGAGCTTTCGTTGATATAATGTTTCTCTAGTTTTCAAGCAACATCGAAAAGTTGCGAATTATGGACAACATATTGCAGAGGAACCAGCTGGTAATTTGTTAACCCACCATATTGGAGGCACTTGAGAAACTACAGTGAAAATCCAAGACATCATTGGTATTTCTCTAGGCTTCAAACAGGGACCCCAACTTTGCTTACAACGAATAATAATTCCGGAGGAATCAGTAGGTAATTTTGTAACGCACCCATATTTGATGTACTTGAAAGATAATACCAAAACTAAGATTTCTAGTAAAACTTTCTTCAGTTGTTTTAAAGATTTGTCATCAAGAAAACCCTAGTTTATTCTTCGTTTTGCGCCGGATATACCAGTATTTTCTAATGTTCAAGATTCTGGCAATATTTGAATTCACCCTCAAGAGTAAAATCTTTGATCTGGACTAGCTGATTACACACTAATTTTAATCCATTTTGTTGGTGGGCAAAATTCATGAAACATGCACCACTCAAAACGATTGAAGCAATCAGGAAATCCACTCTCGTTCCCTTTTTCCCCCCTAATTTTGGGTTTTTCCCCTTTATTCCATTGTTGTTCCTGTGTAGAAAGTGTTCACGTGCTACTGGTTTAAATGTGTTTTTGTTGATCGGTTGGCAATAAGCTTTCACTAATCCGTTGTCTCGTTGATCCAACAGAGCATGCAGAGATGTCTTCGCCTTGTACCTGGCCACGCCACCTGCACCATCGAGGCCTCGCCTCTCCTTGCCCTCGCTACGATCTGGACTCGTTCGTCTCACCGGAGGAACATCGAATTCGACTCCATTTAGGTGAGCGTGGGGCGCGCTTCGTAATCGCAGGTGGTGCGGCATGCATCGACGTCTTCACCGCCGAGGTGTGCTCGCCCAGCCTCCACGTCCGTCAGGTCCTCCTCGACTGCGCCGTCCAGGCCGCTGCCCTCACGGCCGACCCGCTCCCCTCCCTCGAGAAGCCTAGTGCATTATTTTTTTAGGTTTTTATTTTTTTTTTTTGTCTCGGGTTTCTTTAAAAACCGAGGCAAGCAAGGCGGCTTCTCTAAACAGCTTCTCGAAATCGCTTCTCTGAACGACTTTCCGAGCTTAAAACTATGTGCGTCGTCCGCGTCAGTCATCCACATCAGCGTCTCTGCGGTCCGCTGTCATCTCAAAAACATAGCCAAAAGCCATCAGTCATAACCTAAACGACTCAAGCCTATTAGCAGCCATAGTATTTATTGTGATTCTTTACCACAATATTTAATTTGGTTCATTATGTATATATATGCGCGCACACACACTGAACACGAATACTTATACTAAATATATATTTCATTTCATTACGATTTTTAATCAATAGAACATTTTTAAAATATACTCCCAAACTGAAAGAACTAGTTGAAGCAAGTTGGACTTGGATTAAATTAGGCCTTATAGTTAGTAAGGTCATGGGCCATTACTAGACATGCCAACAAAGGCCCATCAAGCCCAACTAGTCCACCCGCCGCCTCCTCGAGCCCCAATCCAGCCACTCGTCGTCCTCTTCCTCTGGCTCCCACCCCACCATGCTTCTTCCTCGCAAGCTTCTCCCATGGCCGCGCCCCACGCGGGCCCATTCTCTAGCCCGCCGCCTCCTCCGCGCCTGCTGCCTCTCCGACTCCAACGACGACCCGCCGTTTACGCGAATCCCAAAGCACCTGGTTCGAGCCCCAACGCCGCCGAAGCCCAAGGCCCAGGCCACCAAGATCACGCCCGATGAGCCGGCGCGCTCGGACCTGCCCTTTGACTTCCAGTACTCGTACTCGGAGACGGACCCGGCATCGAGGCCCATCGGCTTCCGCGAGCCCACCCTGTTCTCGCCGTTCGGCCGCGGCCGCCTAGAGTCCTAGACCGGCCGTGGGACGGCGTCGCCGCCGCGCGCGTACAAGGGGACTGCGGGGATGGAGATGGCGGTGAGAGTAGTAGGGAGGAGGTTCTTGACGAGCCGCTGTCGGAGGAGGAGGTGGCGGAGCTGGTGGAGAGGTACCGGCACAGCGACTGCTCCCGGCAGATCAATTCGGGTGTGTTCTTGGTGCTATCAGTGCCGAAATGGCGTTTCTTTCTGAAGATTTTAGCTGTCGAAGCTCAATACTGTATTAGCACTCCCGTGCATTACTTACATGTGGATAGCGCCGTTTGTTCAACTTTAGGGTGCATGCGCTTTGTTTTGTCGTTCCCATTGTCCAAGCTCCAATTTTGATACTCGGTGACCTTTCCGTTACTAAACTCCTTCATGTGTTGAGATAGCATCTCAATATGGAAGCATTTGAATGTATTCCAAGTCGTAAAATTTAAATCAATGCGTTGCATAGCATCTATGGAGTGTCATCATGCAGAATGTAATGGTGCAACTGTTACAATTGAATATTTGATCAATCGTGTGGATCAGGAACATACCGTGAATCTTTGAAGACATCTCCATGTTCCTGGTATAAGTATGGTGCTTCATGTTCTCAGGGAAAGGTGGTGTAACGCACAATATGCTTGATGACATCCACAACCACTGGAAGCGTGCAGAAGCTGTTAGGATCAAATGTCTTGGAGTGCCAACTCTTGACATGGACAATATATGCTTCCATCTTAAGGTCATAATGTGTTACCACATGCTTGAGAATACTGGAAATTGTGCTCTCCTTCTCTGCTCCTATATTGTCAAGTTCTCATGTGGGTGCACCATTTTGCAGGATAAAACAGGTGGGAAAATCATATACCGTAACATAAACATACTTATCGTATATCGTGGTCGGAATTATGATCCAAAACAACGGCCTGTCATACAATTGATGTTGTGGAAGCCGTTGGCTCCTATTTATTCTAGGCCTGTCCAAAATGTTGCTGAAGGGCTGACTTTTGAGGAAACCAAAGAATTGAGGAATAGAGGATTAAATTCACCACCTCTTATGAAATTGAGTAAGTTGGAATATTTTTAGCAAGAGCATTGTGAATCATATAAGCTAGTATTGCCATCCCACGATTGTGTTGCCAAGATATTGTTTCTTCAATGTTGTTATCTTTCTATCTTGTGCAGCTAGGGATGGTGTCTATGTTAATGTTGTTGATAGAGTGAGAGAGGCCTTTAAGACTGTGGAAGTTGTGAGACTAGATTGCTCTCATGTTGGCACTAGTGATTGCAAGAAAATTGGTGTGAAGCTAAGGGTATGTTTATATGTTCATAGGCTTTTGCTACTGTGTGTATACATTCAGCCATTTCCAATTCCATGTTCCCTAAATTGCATTGTATCCTTTGTTTCTCATTTTATCTTCTTGAAATCATGTTGCCCCTAAAAAAGTTGCTGGCATAATCAGATCTCTACTTGGCGCGTGCAAAGAGGTAATCAAGAGTTACTGAGATTTGAATTTAATCCCATTAGGTGCATGCATTCATATGCTATTCAGGTTGAGGTTAGTAAAATGAAAGGAATGAACCAGATTTTTATTAACTACACAAAATTTTATAGCTAAATAACTGTGCTGGTATAGTTAGCTGGCAATTGAGATATAAGACTTCTGCAGTTTGCATGTTCACTCCTCACGGATGCATCTAAGACTATTATGCCTTAGAAGTTAGAGCAGAGAGATATTCCTGTATAATGTATTGATAGAAACAGTGGAGAATTTAGCTTCAATACAAGAAACCAGATACACTTTTATCTCTTGCAAACATAGCAATCTGAATGCTTTTTTAGCCTTTTCTTTTCATTCCATAGGATTTGGTTCCATGTGTTCCCATGTTATTTAAAGATGAACAAATTATTCTCTGGAGAGGGAAGGTGGATCAGGATTATTCTGTTTCAGCTCAGTGTAGTTCTCAAGTCTCAACCACAGTGATGCTACTCAGAGAAGCTGCTAGCAGAAGCTGACCTGCTTGGTTGACTTCTGGCAGCTCCGTGAGCTGTGATCACTGAAGAATGTTCACCACCTATCGGCGGATTACGGGAAAACATAAGGAACTACAGTCTGCAGCAAATAATCTAATTGCCCATCTATATTTTCTTGGTGCTGTGTGGAGTCAATTGTCTCAAAAGTATGTGGTGCTGCACGACAGGAAAATGATGTTCTTTTCGGGTGCAGAACAATACAATTCTAAGATATGCAGCAGCATCTCCTCACCTGGAAATGACTGCTGTTACGATCAGCAGTGCATCCAGTTGAGGGATTCGTATTGTTCAAGTGTCACCTGTTCCTATTGCTTCAGCTGTCTGATCGGAAATCAACGCTCCAGATTAAGACGTGAGAATCTGAAGTTATGCACATCTGAATGCATCTCCAGTGAGATAAAACGCCATTCAAAACAGCTTCTGGCTTCTTTGAAGGTTTCTTAATATGGCTTCTTTTCTTCTTTTTTTCCTTTTTTACTTTATATTGTTCGTGAAGATATAACGGTTTTTTTTCACTTTTTTTTCATTTTTCTTTAGTTGAATGTCTCAGCTAAAAACTAACCGTCACTATAATGTCTATTTTAACCTACAGTCGTAGCCGTTTCCGTTTTGAACGGACCAAACTCTGTGCCATTAGAAGGGTAAGTAGCCATGTCTATTTGACTGCTCACCAAGTATGTAAGCATGTAACTATGGTAATGTTTCGGCAAGAATGTTATAACGAGTGGACATTTCAGGCCACTCATCTGGTTGTGGCTGGCTCTGAATTTTCTGACAAGAGGACAAGAAAACACAGAATATCCTAAAAAATGCCACTAGAACAACAAGAATATCCACCACAAGAAAATCGTTGGCAACGAAATTTCTCGAAGACAAACAGAATACCATAAAAAAAATCAAATTTCTAATATCACAAATCTTTGTCTTGTTCTGTTATGTTTACACCATAGGATTTGCAACCGAAACAACAAGAACAGTGTCCATTTAAAATAACCTAAAAATAAAAATTTGGATTTTTCCATCTAACTTTTTTTACTTGAACTGTTGAACAATGCCTTTCTGTCCCTCTATTGAGTACGGTTCTTCCTCCAAGAAAAACAGTTTATGGAACCCTTTTAATCCCAAGAATGAAGAACAGCTAGTGTTTTCATAGTAAAACATTCTTCTGTATCATCGTAGTCGTAGAGCTGTATGCACATACCATCAGTCAGAACCAATGCTCACTGTATGTAACAAACTGTCATTGCCGGCGGTGGCGGTGGCGTTATCGCCGGTGTCCTCCCTCCAGGCGGCTTCTGGTTCGTACCAAGACCGCGGCCGGACGCCGGTGCGGAAGAAGACGACCATTTCCAGGACCTCGAACACCCTATACCTGTCCAGCACCCCGTTCCACATGCCGCTCAGGATGCAGTAGTTGGTGTTGTACGGCGGGCGGTGGTGCGCGGCGTGCTGCGCGCGCGACACGAGCACGCCGGCGGCCTGCAGCGCCTCGACGCCGGGAGGTAGCCTGCGCCGCTTCTCATGCGCCCACGAGTGGAACTGCTGGCTCAGCACCACGCAGGCCGCGAAGACGCCGGCGAACGCGTGCGCCGCGGCAGGGGCCGCGGCGGCCGTGGCGGCGGCGTCGACGGCGGGGAGCACGAGCGCCACGGCGCGGGCCAGCGCGTGCAGGTTGTTGCACGGCTCCCGGCGCGTGATGGTGGACGGGTAGCGGTGGTGGCCCTGGAACGCGGCGATCTGCGCGCCGAAGAAGGGCGTAGAGGCGTCGCCGTAGTTGTCGACGAACCAGTGGTAGACGCCCGTGGCGAGGTCGGCGAGGGAGTAGGAGGCGAGGGCCGCGGCGAGCGGCTCGGCGAAGGAGCCGGACTCGGCGGCGAGGGAGGCGGACGTGGACAGCGAGGAGACGATGGCGGCCGAGCCGGCCAGCGTCCACACGCGCTGTGGCCACGTCGACCGCAGCTCGTCCGGGTCGGCGCGGGACGGTGCGGTCAGTGCCGGCGACGCCGGCGTCGTCGTCGAGGCAGCACGGCACGGCGCCGGCGCCTGGCGTAGCGGCGGGAGGTGGCAGCGCGGGGTCATGGCGTACATGGCTGGTTCTATGCTCCTTGCACGCGTGTGAAACTGTGAATACGTACGTGGAAGCTACTGGCTATCTATATAGGCGCATGGCAAACGGAGCTGCGCACTCGTGTATGTATTAACATGCGTGCTGCTGCTGCAAGTGGTTGATATGATCAAGAATGCCAAGCCCTCCCTCTCTCTCTCTCTCTCTCTCTCTCTCTGAAAAATCGCTCTCTCTCTAGGAAAGTGCAGAGGTATTTGTATGTGCCTATGTGGTGTGGCGAGGAAGTACGTGGGGAGAGGGAAGGCAGAAGAAGGTATTTTAGAAGCATGGATGGATTGGAGTCGTTCTAGGTGTATGGTGTGTGCGTGCGCAACTTGGAATGTGCCTCTCCATGGTCTTCCCAGTCTTCCAATGTGCAATGAGCTCACTCCTAGTTCCACCGGTGCAGGTAATTCGTATTTCTCCTAGCACGTAGTCATATAGCGAGAAAAGCCTGTGCCTGTGCCTGTGCCTCTTGAGGTCGGGGATCCGTCCATGGCCTCCGCAATTTCAAAAGTGTGGAAGTGGGTGCACTCGATGCGAGCGTATAGTTGTGTGCATGATGTGGTCCGTGGTGTGTGTGAAGAGTCCCACTATCACACATTGATTCGACGGTTCGTAACTCTCATCAAAGACAGTTTTTGAACCGTCTGATTTATTGCAGTGTCAGTGATAACATGTAGTTATCACATACGTCTCTTTAATCGTCTATGGTAAGTCACAATACAGATAATTTTAAAAAATAAATGTCTATGATATCACATACAAAAAAAACCATTAGTAATGGTCTATGTATTACAGACAGTTTTGTGTTTCTTTGTATAGCTAAACAAATTATGTTTTTGGCTAGCCTCAAGAAAATACTAGCTATGCCTCTCGAAAACAAGTAAGCAAATTACAGATAAACAACAGATAAGTGAATTACAAATTAAAATCAATTACAAAAGAATATTCATGTATTGTCACCAGAGTTACCATTGAATTACAACTCGAAGTGAATTACAATTGAATCAAATATTTGAACATTTATTAATCAATGTTGTCGGAGTGAAATTCTCCTTTTGAGTCAATGACTTCATCATCAAAAAGGTGGAGAGCCTGAGTGAAACATGTTTTACAATTGAATCGTCTAGTATCTTTTTACATTATCAAACAAACTATAATAAAATTTTCAACGAACATCATTTTTCCAAAGAAACAAGGGATTAGGTGGCTACCATATATATACACTTAATTTTCACAAGCATATATTGCAGCTTCTAAACCTAGTGAACTAACCTGACTAATAGAATAATTAAATTAGTCTATCAATTATGCATATATATGTAAGGCTATAACCTATGCATGTCTTGTCCATCTATGATTCATAAGTGCCATATATAATACACACTAAGATTAAACACTACTAAATATCAAATTAATTCTTAACATTCCAATATAAAACAATCACAACAGTGTAAACTACTCAAGGCAGTGAGATTTGAGAATGATTAGTGGTAATTTTCAATTATCTTATAGAAAAACTAATTACAGTGAGATGTGACTTTAAATATAGGCATATTTCACTAGAATAGAAATCCTTAGTACTATGACAAATTACTCACATGGAGAAAATAATAATCTACATAGCCACAGTGTGCATGAATACTGGCTATTAGCAACAAGCACAATAAAAATTATGTAACAAAACAAAGGGGATTTACCATGCAACAACCAGATCTAGCAACAACAATCATGAATCAACTACATTACCATGCAATTTGAGGTAAAGAAGTGGAATTTGGGATCCATACCTTCGGTTCCCGCAATAACTTCACCCTAAGGTAAGGGAGGGGAGGAAGACTGGGATCAGAAGAAGAAGGGGCGGCGTCGCTCAGATCTCGTCGTCGCCGACGTCATCCTTCCTTATGTTGAGTGTGGGCGACAAGGGAGGAAGCTGAGCAGGCCTGGATCCGGCGGCAAAAGAAGTTGAGAAGGCGCAGGTGTGTTGAGAAAAACCTAAGTGTGCGTAGGAATAGTGAGTTAGGTTTTTGTCCTAAGTGTCTGTATATATAAAAGAATATTATCACAGACAACTAATACAAAAAACCATCTATGATAAATCATAATGCAAATGATTTTTAAAAATAACTATATGTGATATCCAACATATCACAGACAGCTAGTACAAAAATCCATTTATGATAAGTCCATACATCACAAATGATTTTTATTACGAACCGTCTATGATGTATCACAGATGTTTTGTGTAAAAAATCGTCTGTGATAAGTAAATCATCATTGATGATTCTTAACATTGATTGCAGCATAGACGGTTACGCTAGTAAAACTGTCTGAGATAATTACGTTGCAGCTCAACACTGACGGATCCTATAGAACCGTTTGTGATGAGATATCCAATATGACCTTCTCTATAATAGTGTCCATACAATGTACATTTGTATGCATCCATCTGAAAGCATCTAGGCTCCTAAAAATGGTTTTGGTAATTAATGAATTTATGTGAATATGAGACTAACTTATTTATTAAGTGTTTAAAATGCTTAATTCCTAAAATGATGACAAGATGCATGCTAAGAATCATCATGAAGATCAAAGTGGCTCAATGCAAAGGTATATGTAGACTAGGATCCTCTTTTTATTTTTACCGATCTTAGGAGAAATGATGGAAAATCGGATTATAGACTAAATGTTGTATCATAAAGAGGGATCATGGCAAGTAGCTTGGTAGCATATTTTTGTGCCATTTGAATCAATTTAGAATCATGCATTCATTAAAAATTAAAATTGATAGCCAAATATGTGCTCTGTCTGGAAAAACGGAAATACTGGAGATTCAACGGCGGAATTACCGTAGAACGAAAGTTCCGCATCTTTAAACGGTACTTTCGGCGCTCGGAAAGCTCTGAAAAACCGAGCGGAACCTTTTTCCATAAAGCACCCTCGGAATCAGTCGGTGCTCTGTCCGAACAACCTGAAGTACCGACGTGCAAACGACAGTACTTCCGCTTCCCAAAAGCTCCGATAATTTCGAGCGGAGCCTTTTTTCCAGAGAGCACCCTCGGGATGATTCTGAGTCCGCGGCAAATGGAAGTACCAGAGTTTCAACGGCGGAACTACCATAAAGCGGTAGTACCGTAGCTTTAAACGGTACTTCCAGAGCACAGAAACTCCGAATAATCTGGGCAGAACCTTTTTTCCAGAGAGCACCAACTCTCGGCCTCTGATCAAACGGAAGTATTGCGCTAACTTCCCGGAACTTCCGGTTAACGAAACTACTGGATTTTCAACGGCGGCAGTTCTGCACTGACTTCCAACGGCTAGTTCAGAAGCTCTGACATAGTCATTACTGTCACGTCAGAACAGGTGCGGAAGTACCCTGAATATTTTTTGGAATTCACTTCTAACAGCTAGTTTTGGTTGGTGAGGGTATAAATACCAATTCACCTGCTCAAGGACAGTAAGAATAGACCCTATTAAATATCTTTGAGCATTGAGCATTCACTCCACACCTCTCTTTTTCATTGTGCATTTATTTGAGGTGGTTGAGCCAAACAAGTGCATTGCATCTTTCGATTAATCCTTTGGCACTTGATTGTCGTCAAGCGAAGCGTATGATGTTTTACTCTTGGTGTTTGCGGGCACCTGGATGACTTGGTGGAGTTTGCACGGTGACTTCTTCAAGAAGGTTGTGAAGAAGCCCGGCATCGACTTGTGAGTGGTTTGGAGTCCACCATCTTCGGAGTGAAGGAAGGACTACCAATAGTGGATTGAGAAGCTGAGGCTTAATTCATAGAGTCGGTCTAATTTATTTGGGCTTTCCTCGACGTGGACTAGGGGAAGCCGACAAGTTTCCGATTACCACGATAAAAACATCGTGTGTACATTGGTTTCCTCTTGTCTCCTTTTAGCTTTTGTATATTTAATATATTGTGATTATTTACTTGTGCTAGAGTTTCTTGTAGAGATTTATTTTTGTAGTGCCATAAAATTTATTAGAATTGTGTAGGTTTCAATTGCTTTAAATCTTTGCCATATTAAAATTGTGGAAATTAATTAGAAGGTAAGAAAATTTTTAAAACCTTCTATTCACCCCCCCCCTCTAGTCAGTTATCTTTGATCCTACACCATCATTATCTCTATATCTTTACTACTTAAAAAGAAGAAATTGGTGGTTGTGTGGCACTACGTCACTCCTCCTAATTTTCCTTTTCACCTTCCTAAAAAAACTCAAACAAAAACAAAAATTCCTATAAAATTTATGTAAAATTCTTGTCTAATTCATTCTTTCCAAATGGGTCTAAACAACGAAACAAAAAAATAGCATACGATTGTATATCTTAATCATCTAATGTGAAGTTGTGGAGATTTGCAGTGGTCAGAAAAAGAATATTTACTTTGGTAAACTACTGAAATTGTTAGAAATAATCTTGTTGTTGATTGTGTGGTCATAGCTATACACAGTAGTTGTTGCTACTGTTGAGTGTGGTCATAGTCCTGTACTCGGTGTGTTCGAGTACAGTGGTCATAGCCAATAGTCATAGTCATAGTTCTGTACTCAATGTGTTCAAGTACAGTGGTCGTAGCCAATTGTACTCGTGCGTCGAGTACTGTACGGTGGTCAGCAGTCGAAGCTGCCATGGTCGATAGTCGGTATTTGAAGTTTCCATGGTCGATAGTTGGTAGTCACAGCTGTCATGGTCGATAGTCGACAGTCGAAGCTATCGTGGTCGATAGTCGGTAGTTGCAACTACTGTAGTCGATAGTCAGTAGTCGAAGCTGCCGTGGTCGATGGTTGGTAGTTGGAGGTGCCGTGGTCGATGGTTGGTAGTAGTAGCTACTGTAGTCGACAGTCGGTGGTCGGTTACGACCACATTGTACGTGGTCATAACAACCAAGTTGCTGTGTGTGGTTGGAAGCGACTAGCGTGTGTGGTCGTAATGACCAGTGTGGCAGTCGTAAGCGCCGGGGTCATGGCACCTGTATCAGTAGTGGTCGTAGCTGCAGTGCCGCAGTCAAAGTCAAGCTCAAATCAGAGAAGCAGTCAAGGAACAGTCGAGATTGAAGCCAGTGGCTGTGGTCGTGCGGATGTCAGAACGGGTTGTCGTGGATGACGCAGGCATACCGTGGTTGGTGAACTACCCGATATGGATAGACGATCGATCGCTGCGATCGTGGGGCGGTGGCGAAGTGGCATGGGGCGGTATCGCCATCAGAGCGATCGTAAGCGACATGGGCGGACATCTGGTCCCTGTAGTAGATGTAAGCGACAAACCTGGGGAGCAACAGAGGCAGGAGTTGTAGTCGTAGTGGCCTGTGTGGCTCAGTAGTGTATATGCCCCTGTAATCTGTTGTAAAGAGGAGAGTGGGTTTTTGAAAAGAAGAACAGTGAATACAGAGGAGGTCGTAGGAGTGGGTGGCCGGATAAAAAAATAGTTCCACTGTGTTTCGCTTGTTCTTTCTCTGCTCTCCTACGCTTCTTCTCACGTCGGGCCTAGGCCAACAAAAACAAACAAGTGCATGTGGCTACATGTACTATGTAGTAACCTTCCATTCTTGCTCATGCTCCTCCATCGTGGCTATGACCGAGCCACGCCTCTGTGCACCACCCCGAAGCTCTACCCACACTGGAAACCTTGTAAAATTTTTGCTTTTTAGCCCAAAATTTGAAAGTTTTTTACATATGGACCCCTGGAGAAAAGATTTGCAAAAATGGACCCTAACCACGGCGCCAAAGCATATGGCGCCCAGGGTACATGACACGGCGCCATATGCTTTAACGCCGTGTGCGGCCACGTAGGATCCACGGTGGCATAGAACGGCGCCAAAGCCCATGGTGTCGTGCTGTGCAACAACGGCGCTAACGGCCGTGGCGCCATGCTCTGGGACTTAGCCCGAAATAGTTTTGGTGCAAGGCCACATATCACGGCACCAAGCGATCAGCGCCAGTATGTGCCTCATGCGGCGCCGATGCTTTGGCGCGAAACTTATATACTGGCGTCGCAGATTTGGCGCCTTCTTGCTACACGAGAAAAACGACAAGCTTTTGTTTTTTTGCAAAACATATGCACATACATATACAAAACAACAAACATATACATTCACACATAAAACATCTGAAAACGCAAATGACAACATCGCATAATTATCAATAGTCTCAAAATATTACATAACATCACATAAGTATCAAAAGTCTCAAAATATCACATAAGCGTCAAAAGTCCAAAACATCAATAAGTCATCGCCTCTTGGCCTTTCCCTTGCCCTTGGCGAGGCATCGGACACTGGAGTGTACGTGCTCGGGGGACAGGCCGAACGACGAGGCCGCTGCGAAGCCTGAGTAGATGGTGCGTTGGGCATCTGCGACATCCCAATCTCGTCGTGGGTAGATGCCTCCTCGTCCTCGTGCTCCTCCTCGTCATCCTGCTCCACCTCGTCGTCGTCGTCGTCATCGCCTTGACTGAAAGTCGGAGTGCGTGACGAGCTCCTCGTGGACTGGCGTCTGCCGGCGTGTGATGACGAGGCTGCAGCAGCTGAGGCACCCGAGCGCTGGGAGGCCGCCGGTATGATCACATCCGAGCGTGCGCGGCAACCACAACGACCTGCCGCCCAACTGAGCCGACGTCGAAGTCTCTGCAAGTAATGATATGTCATAATTGCATACATGCTGAACGGATCTAACTTAACGAATTATCTTCGTACCTGCAGGAAGTCCCTCAGGGGGTGGCTCTCGCTGTCCAGGTGGCTGAGAGCCTCGTCAATCTCACGCACCGAGGTTTGGAGAGAAGTCCCCTAAAGAAATAAGTAAACATAAGTGTGAGATAAACGTATGGAACCAGAGTATTGCAAATATCATGCTTTCCGTACCACTCGATCGAGAATCGGAGTGGCCTCGACAACTGTGCCCTCCCTCGCACGCCTGTCGTACGCAGTGTCCTCGTCCTCGGAGGAAGCGAGGTCCGCGTAGTCGACATCGGTCCACTGCTGCCTCAGCCTGTAGCGGGTGGCAGTGTGGTACCAGGACAAGTACTCCCGAAAGCTAGCGTTGTTGTGGGGGGTAATGTCCCGCTCACAGTTGTCGTCTATCCTCCTCCACCACTGGACGTAGTCTCGGTGGTGGTGAGCGAAGTCTGTCACCTTTCGTTGGCGGACCCTGTCGAACCTGTACATATAGCAGGTGTCAACAATAGGTGTTAGAGTACGAACCAACAAAATTTTAAATAAAGCAAAAATTGTAACTTACTTGTGCAACTGAACAGAAGTCGACACCTCCTCGGGGGGAGGGGGGTAGCACTGCACGAGGTCAAACTGCCGCGCAACTCTGTGGGGGAGGTGAATCTCTACGGCGTAGAAGCAAATTAGCAGACACCTCATCCTCCAAAGATGGTAGTTCCTACGGCACATGGTGCTGAGCGGTAGAGCTGCAACCTGTGGCTCGGAGTAAGGCTCCCACGAGACCTAGCAAGCAAACATACGGGCAAACACACGATTAGCCATGTACAAAAACTAAGAACTGTAAGAAAAATAAATGCATTACCAATTTCTTACCATCATGGGAGACAAGGTGTCCAGCTCGTTGCTGAAATCCACGTACGCCCGCTCTGTGGTCGCGAACGGGACTGAGCCGCTATCCCACAAGTACGCCACTGTGGGGCCGAGGTCATCCACACCCTGTGGACGTCAAGGCTGCGCCTGGAACACTCGAGGGCGTCCCACAGGAATGCGTGTCCACATCCACACCTGCAGGAGGAAGAGCAGCCACCGAGCGTCGACGTGGGCGCCGTGCGTCTGTAGGCCTTGCAAAGCTCGCGGTAGAGGAACGCGAGGACCATCGAACCCGAGCTGAACTATCCAGCGTCGCCCCAGTCCTGGAGGCAGTGGATGTACATCCACAAAGCGGTGTCCCCCATGGCGTCCGGGAAAAGCACAGCCCGAACATGTGGAGGACCCAAGCGCGGCAGTCGTAGGTCACCATGGCGTCGTCCGCGGCCGCAGGGCATGCACCAAATGTATCTCGCAACCATCTAATGTGGACCCCCGAGACGCGGCCTCGCCTGGCATTCTGGGACAGGAGGCAATGGCGTGCCCAGAAAGGCCTCCACACGTGCCCTCCAGCCCTCAAACACCGCCGGGCCGACCACCGGCTGTCCCTTAATGGGAAGTCCAAGAATCATCGCCACGCCCTGCGCGTGACGGTCATCTCCCACGGGAAGGTGGGCGTGTGAGTCTCTCGCCTCCACCGTTAATAGTACACGGAGAAAAATTAGTTACGTACATAAGAATATAAAACGAAAACAAACGGACCCAATAGAGAAAATGCACCTGTCGACGAGTGCGGTCAAAGCTGCGGGGTTAAAGACCAGTATGCCCCGCCGTACTAGGTTAGCGACCGTGTGAAGCCCAGCACGGCAAAGCAGTGGGGTATAGCGGTCGTTGTATCGCATCAAGTGGAACCCATCATGGGTTCGACAACGAAGTATATGAAGTTCCTGAAAATTGCTATAAAAGTTAGCTGCGTGATGAAAACACGTGTATATTTCGACAACACACGTACCTGGCCGTCTTCCGTGAGCCTGCCGCGGTGCTCCCTCTCGTAGAACTCGTCTAGCAGCCGGTACCTCGCCATCCTGTGCATTCAAAAATACGTTAATGATAAGAATAACAAAAAACTGTAAAAACATATGTATTTCTAAATATTCATCAATCTCGCTCAAACCAAACCCTAAAAACATATGTATTTCTAAATCAAACCCTAAAAACATATGTATTTCTCAACATTCATCAATCTCGCTCAAACCAAACCCTAAAAACATATGTATTTTTAAATCAAACCCTAAATCTAAACTTTCATCAATCTCGCTCAAATCAAACCCTAAAAACATATCTATTTCTAAATCAAACCCTAAAAACATATGTATTTCTAAATCAAACCCTAAAAACATATATATTTCTAAAATGGACCCTAAAACATATATATTTCTAAAATAGACCCTAAAAACATATGTATTTCTAAACATTCATCAATCTCGCTCAAACCAAACCCTAAAAACATGTGTATTTCTAAATCAAACCCTAAATCTAAACATTCATCAATCTCGCTCAAATCAAACCCTAAAAACATATGTATGTCCAAATCAAACCCTAAAAACATATGTATTTCTAAAAATCAAGCCCTAAAAACGAATCTATACACATTACTACTCTTACATTGCGCATATCTATTGAAAATCCAACCTAAAACCGAGTCAAATTGAACTAATTTCATCTAGGGTTTCAAATCTTGCCCCACGAAATATAGCTCAAATAATCCATATTTATTGCAAAAAAATCAAGGGAGGGGAGGGAGTTCACCTTGCTTGCTCGGTTTGGAAGCAAAATCGCGAGAAAAACGGATGGAATGGAGTGGATTTGGAGGGGGAAGGAGAGAGGCGGCGGCGATGCATTCCATGCGGTGGCGGCTTGCGTGGTTAAGGTCTATTTTTGCCGGAGCCAAAGAGCTAAAAGAGAACGCCGGAAAGAGAGAGAAGAAAGAGAGAATGGAGTACGAATCTTGGAGCGCGTTGGATGGTTCAGTGCATGTAGCCACCATCACTCGTGGGAAATCTGCACTCAAAGCTACACCACAAGCGGGAGAAATGTTGGCTCGGGGCGGTGCCACGTGGCGTGAAAAGTCCATAGGACAAGCATGTGGTCTCTACAGAAAGTACGCCTTGTGTTTGTTCACTGGCCAGGAATGGAACGGAAGCATCAACTACAGATCATGCAGGTGCGTTCGCAGCCACGGAGGCCCACGGGCTTTGGACTCACGCGCCGCCTGTCACGTGTCGTCTCCAAGCGACGGGAAGAAAGCTGTGGAAAGATTAAAAAAACAGTTGGATCATATATCGATATTTTTATTATTTAATCATTTATTATGATAATATTTCGAAAATGAACCTCTTGTAATTTATGTACAAAAATGAATCTCTCCTGCGACTCCAGCCAATGACAATTGTGCATGACTGGTGGGGTTCATCTTTTGAAGGTAAGATTGAACGACCTGTGACATAGGCAGGGTTCATTTTTTAACATAAGTTGAGAAGAAGTTTAATTTTTAAAATATTATTAAAATTATTTATAAATAAAAATATAATATATATATATATAGGCAGAAATCCTTTCTCAAAGAAGATTAAATAGTTAATCTTTTGTGAGAAATGGAGAAGCAGTGATTTATTACCATAGCTAGCGCTTTGTTACAAATGATGTACATGACTGAGCACAGGGCACGATGAAGCCAAATAGCGGAATTCCGTTCTTGTTGCATAACGAGAAAGTTCATGAAGAGTCCACAGCCAGTCGAGAGATAAGTAGTCAAGACTGAAACTCTGAATTAGAACAGTCAAGGTTTGCAAACTAGTACCAAAATGCTTGGCAACCTTGCCTTGATAGTCATTTCAGAATGAGCATCGACAGTAGTTCATGTAACAATTAATTTCTGGTAAGAGAAAACACAAATTTGCAACAACAGTAGGAAAGATCAAAAAATCTAAGTTGCTCCGGGTCACCTGCAAACAGTACTCTCAAGATTGAAGCATAACAGAAACCATGTTGAGAATAACACCATCTTTGTGATCTCATTGATTTACCGGTGAGAATGGAACTATCGAAACCATCAAACTGGGGATTGGATGACAGTTACCTTCCCAGAATGAAACAGCATCGATGAATTCCCATACAGCTTTTATTTCAAGATACACTCAACCACAGTTCGTAGCCTCTGGGGTTCAGGTTGTGATCAACAAATAACAATTACCTTCCCAGAATGAAACAGCATCGACGAATTCCCATACAGTTTTTATTTCAAGATACACTCAACCACAGTTCATAGCCCCTGGAGTTCAGGTTGTGATTAACAAATAACAAGAAAACAGCAACATAACTCATTATAATTATGACCTCTCATATTGAAAACCTAACCCTATACAAGATACTTGCACAAGCAAAATTGGCCTCAGTGCTTGCTACCGATTCTGCAGAGACATTCTTTCATCCATGGCCCTGACCTTACGAACATCTTAACCTCACTGCTTTGCCTGCATCAGAATAAAGTAAAGAAAATGTCAACTTCAACAAAAAAAAAATATTTTAGATAACATATATCACCAAAGGCGTTAAAATCGGTTTCTCTTCATGATCTAATTATAGTTCTTGCTAAAATATAACTTATTGACCCTCAAAGCAATCCATCCTAGTTACAATGGGGCACAGAAAGGATAGAAAAGTAACTATATTAACAAATTAAGCTCTATCTATTTCTGCACTTATATGTAAACCACACACTTGTAAACACAGATAACCAGTAGAAAGTACTAAACACAACACATACAAAGTTCTGTCCTTCCCTAGTCCAGCAAAAACAAAATTTCATGCCTGTACATACAGGGCAAATACAGCCAAAATGAAATCTTAAAGCAACCCAAGTTACCTGAGAATACAGGAATGTGCCAAGGATGGCAATGGCAGCTCCTAGCGCATTGACAGGGCGGACAGGTGTGTGGAAGATAATGATTGACGAAACAATCACTGATATGCGTTTCATTGTATTGCCAATGCTAAACGTCAATGGGGAAATCTCATCCAGAGACATGTATGACACCTGGTTATACAAGTGGTAGAACACGCTCTGTGCAGCAACCCACCTATATAATTCAACATTTACAACATCAAAAAAAAATCAATAAAATACTTTATGTTGTGATATATGCTCTAGTATAAATGCTGACATTAATCCAACACAATATATCAATCCTTGTCTACAAGGAGTACAAAAAGCCCAACATGAATATGTCCAACAGAAGAGTAAAAGCAATGGTTCTGGAAGTGGGTCAAATATATGTCTCTAAAGCATTGATATGATCCCTCTTAAAATGGCAGGAATGTGATGACCATTTCAAGTTGCCTCATGTAATTAAAGTACAAAATTACAATCTACAATAAAGCAACTGTGGAAGAAAAATTGCAGAATGTTTGATTTCTTTTACCAGACAACGTTAGGTCCAACATCTGCAAGAGCCTTTTGCCAACCAGCAGCCCACATTTGGGGGCCCTCCATAGCGATAGCAAATGGTGTGAGTATGACCAGGGACATTATTGACAGGCAGGCATAGTAATTCATGCCACTGACAGACTTCCCCTTCATGCCCCTCTTCGAGAAGATGTTGCGGAAAACAAATGCAAGGTTTGATATCATGGCACCCATAAATCCTGGTGGGAGGACAAAAGGTAACTGTTAACATCAAGAAAAGAGAACAAGAGAACAGCTGCCTCACCTAACCTGAGCAAGACCAATGAAAACAATTGCATATCTGCTTATATCCCCTATTTCGTCTGATTCTTAAGTGTAACGACGAAACTTCAGGAAGAAATGATAGAACACGGATTTAAGCACGTATCTTCTGGTAGAAAGGAGAATATACTAGAATAAGTTCTGTATCTATTAACTTAAACTAGACAAGGTTAATAGATTCTATCTATCATTCACCTATTGTTTATTGCTTTCCATAAGTTTAAAATCTGAAGCACACAGTTCTTGAAAATCACATAGATCCAGATAGAGCAAAAGAATCAAATAACAAGTCCCTTGTGTGTTCAAAAGCATCAAAGATATTGATGATTAAAGCAATTATAAATGGACCACCTCAGTTAACTTATGGCTACACCTTGTTTATAAAAAAGAACATTGTGACTATTGATTCAAAGCAGAATGTGCATCAATTTCTAAAGCAACAGCAGGGAGAGAAATGTCAAAGAAACAATTAATACTTGTTTATACTTACCAACCATATTAAAGTTCAGCTCTGTGACAGCAGCTAGAGCACAACCACCAATGATCGGGACAAGGGAAAGATATACTGGCACTGGAAATGTCTCTCCAAGAATGAACCTCGACACCAAAACACTGAATGCAGGCTCAGCACTTTTGATAATGTGCGTGAATGACACTGCCACCTTCGACATGCTCACTGTTGCAGCAACGTGCCCAATCGTATGAGCCACAGCAACCTTCATCAATGAAAATTACCAAAATCATTCACGCTTTTCCCAGTAGGCACAACAAAAGGAAAAACAATTGCCAAGAAAAGTTCCAACTCACCGGGAAAAGCACTTTCCAGAAATCTAGGTCAGTCTTGGGGGCCTCAACAAGGCGGGTGGCCCAAGAGACAAGCATCATCGCAGAGCCGCATGCGAGGGAGAGCGTGGAGGTGAGCCAGGGGTACGGGAAAGCATTGAGAACCTTCTTGTTATAGATGTTAAAGATCACATTAAGCGCCCACCAAGTCGCAAAATAGATTGAGATCTTTAACCTCTGAGCAGCTTCCGAGCGGACTGGCACCACCTCAGTCTTGGACTCCTTGTCATCAGCCGCAGAAGCTGCACACTGGAACTCAAGCGGCTGCCTTCGAGGCTTCAGCTCAGAAGTACGTGGGCCATCTAGCGGTGCAAGGTAGAGTGGTCTAAGGGAGGAGACCACAAATTTGGAGGGTTTGAGACTGGAGATGGATGGAACCAAAGCCGATTTAGACCGTAGGTTGGTGCCAGAGAACGCCACAGGGGCAGGAGAGAGCTTCACAGCAGGTATCATGGCTTCTGCAGATCAACCAAGAAGTTTTTAGACAGCAGTGGGTGAAGTACCATTTAGAAAGTGGCACAAAAACTTCCTCAAACAGCTTCTTAAAAGAAATTCTCATCTTTCTTTGAATAAAAACTTTCTTTAAGGTGGTCAATTGAATGTATCAGCACCAGAGAGAAAATGACATTGAAACAACTTTCCTCAAAGAGCCGCTTGAACGAAATTTCTATAATTCTCTGGATACAAGCTTTTTCCTTGAGTTGATCAAATGAATGAATCAATTATGCATGATCCAGCTATTTACGTTTCTTCTTAAACTACTCAACAGAAAGTACTACACAATTCCTGCACGGCTAAGTCATCCACCTTGCCCACCGATAAATCCCCAAATGCGAAAAAGCTAAAATTATAGATGAGGACAAATTTTGCATAAGCACATCGCTTTCGTGCGGGATCTACACGTAAGGATACCATCTTCCCTCCTTGCAAAGGCTCATAGTCTCGTGATCTAATTTGGGAGATTAGCTTTGGATCAGAAGTACCCAAAAAATGGAACAAAGAAACCGACGGCGAAAGGGGCGGGAGAAAGGGGAGAAATATGGTACGGGACGCGACGAGATGGTGGTAGAGCGGCGAGGCGCCGGCGCCGACCGCGGGTGATGGTCACCGGCTGGGTAACAAGAGATGGGGGAGACCGGGACGGCGGGTGGTTCCGGTGGGCGGCGCCGGCGACCGCGTCGGGGAACGGCTACCCGGCGGCAGGATCATTCACCAGTTTTGCATTTTTTTTAAAAAAAAAACCTTTGCAGGATCGAGAGAACAAACCTTTACAAGATCTCACCTTTCCTCCCACCAATCACCCAAGAACAACTCCTCGCATCAAAGAACAGCCTCCTCTTGGGATCAAACCGGCCGGCTCCGCTCCAAGAACACACTCAAATCGCGGCAAGAACTGGTAAAGCGGCGCCTTTTCGCGACGGATTCGAGGCGGGGGGAGCCTGGCTGCCTGGGATATATGCAGGGTGGGGAGAGCTGGGGATCAAACGCCCCAACCCTCGGAATCTGAGATGGGACTCGGAGATCACAAGGGAGGGTGGGAGGGAGGAAGGTTCAGTTCCTGCGAGTATAAAGAGAAGGTGGCGGCGGCTGGTAGGTGTGGAAGTACTCGTGCTCTTTTGGTTAGGTTGGAGAAGTGTGAGGGGTTTCCTGCAAATATCTTATCTACGGAGACCACAGTGTTGTGCATTTGTGCCCTCGGATTTGGTTTGGAGTTTTTGGACGTATAATAGGCACCGACCATGGCCAGTAGAGCACGTAGTTCATGTGAAATCTGTTTTGACTTTTTAGTTATTTACATAATGTAAATATCTGAAGGTAAAATGTCAATGAGATGAATGTGCAGTATTCGGATCAATCTTAAAAACTATGTGCTATTATGTATACCTATAGTGTGTTTTATTAAGAATCCGTGTAGATCATGTCCGTTTCCACTTTTCCTTTTCTCTTATTATTAATGTGATAGCTTTTAGTGGTTTTTTATTTTGTAACTTGTGAGAGGATTATTGATCCGTGTAGATCATCCCCTTCTTTAATTGTCGTGTTCCTCTGATATCACCGATTTTTCATGTATTGGGATTTAAGTTTATTGTTCCAAGTTCATTCAAATATTTAAAGCATTGATAAAAGTGGAACATGTTCTATTCGGTTAAATGCTCCCATGCAAGATGATATCTGCATTATTCGTATAAGCTACCCCATTTTTTTGAGACACGTATAAGCTAGTAGCATATAAGGTTTATTGGATCTCGAGTTTAAAGAAAATTATGTTTAGTTCAATATATTTCAGAGTCCAATCATCTAAAATCTTGTTTAGTTAGGGCAGCATAAAACTTGCATAGCAAAAATAGGTTTTCGTCAAAAACTCGTGTTGAGTTTTATGAAAAGCACCCTCTACACAGCACTAAAAAGAAAAGAAAAATGCCATTCTAATCTAGTAATAACTTAAAATCCATATTACTGAAACTTAAGTAAAAATACATTAAGCAAAATAACCCATTGAGGTCAAACGAAATTTCAGTTGACACAACAAACCCTACTAACTCTCAATACTCGCATTTTGAAAGGGCAAAGTTGAAAAACCGGAGACCAAAAATAGGGGTTGGTAGGAGCATATTCCCAAGATGTACCCGATTTTCCTGAGGAGCCAATGAGCCCAAATGGACGGGCAGGCGCCACGGTACTTGGGTCACTTTGGGCTCTCAGGAAAACACTTACCTCTGGGGGCTTTTGAACCCTGGCGGCTCTCTGCTAATCCAAGAGGTCAAACAGCTGAACAGCCATGGATGATGACATCCCATTTGCAAAACAGAAATGTTGTTAGTGGTAGACTACAATTTTTCCTCTTGCACTCGATAATTTTGTAGTGAGAAACCCTATCAACAGATTACCTCTGTTTTGAGTATACCAAGCAAGCAGGTATAAATTTGGAAGTAACACACGTCGCCAAGGCATGAACAATAGTAGAGGCGATAATTATCTATGTATTCTTACATATCGGGCATGTTCTTTTGGGAGGTGGCTTATTTGGCTGCGGTTTATGGTTTATGACTGTTCACGAGAGATCAGAGAGATATACGTGTGTGCGATTTTGACTGATATAAATAAAGTCGCTGCAGTGTCGACTATAATCGAGTTGTTGACCCCGCTTTAGAAAAGCGCTATGTTTAAAAGCTAATTACTATAGAAAAACTGGTTACTATAGAAAGGTCATTTTTAAAAGCCAAAAAGAAGTGATCATTATCAAGAAGACAACTTCTACATGGGTTATTGTTTAAGTTTGCTCCGATGAGTCCTCACTATCTATTAATTATTTGCATAAAAGAATATTTATTGTACACAACAACTCATACAATGATGTCTGTGTTGTCTACATGTCCTTATTTCATAGGTTTGGATTAGCTCTTTACAAATAGACAACTACACTCTCTATCCTCCTTCTCTCTCTAAAAATTTACGTGATAAAACTTATAGATAGCTAATATCATATCATTGTACATACCCTAGGGACCATAGTGAGCGCTTCCATTTGAGAGCATGAAAGCTTGCATGGAAACATAGCAAGAATCTCCTTAAACAACTGTAAACAGATTCTTCTTCTTCTATTTTGCTGTATATGAGTTCATATGCCTAGCTCAAGCTAGTTCTGATGTAGAGACATCTTTCTTTTCTCTGTAATTAACAATTTTTTAAATTCCTATAGCAAACTCATTTTATCTCTATAACTAACAAAGTTTCTTTTGATTCCTAAAGCAAACTTCGTACATATAACTCTGCTTTGCCGAAAAGGGAGGGACAGGATGGTTCTAGTTTCTAAAAACTGTTTTCTATAATAAATTACTTTTCTAAGTAATTATCTTTTAAACGATGTGTCTTTTTAATATGTAGTTTACTAGTCGATTATATTCATTTATATCGATCAAAATCGTATATAAATTTCTCTTTATATGTATAATTCTTAATAAGTTATTACTATTTATAAACTAAATTCAAAATCCAATAGCAGCCGGTACGGCCCCTCAAAATATGCGATAGCAGCCGGTACGGCCCCTCGAAATATCCAATAGCAGCCGTCAACCGGCGTATAATTAACTCACTGAATCTTTCAGAAAGCCGCCTGTTCATGGACAGGTTAGTTAGCGACTAAGAAAAAGGAACCACCTTTGATTATTTTTTTCCTCCGGCGACGTAGCTTTCATGGCGTCTTTCATGTGCACTGTCACGCCGTATCCGGGGACTGTGTTGCATTGCGGCGTGGTGGCGCGCGTGCCGTGAAAAATGCCAACCTCCAAGCCGCGCGACGCGATGGAAATTAACTGCTCCCTGCTAAATCGGAGATAACTGTCTGTTCTTTTAAGTTAAAAACTAACGGTTTTTAATTTTTCCTATAATACCTAACTTTTAAAAATAAAGTATTTTTTCAAAACATTAAAAACTCAGCATATCTGTACCAGCTAAAATCGCAAGTGAGTATCTGTCTCTCCGTAATCTGTATCGTAAACAACCAAAATTCAAAAATTTTAGCCAAAATTTATAAGCTGCAGCTGAAAAGAACAGACCCTGCTTTAGTTCCAGCGCTCTCTTTAAGACGTCGTTTTTCGAAGAAGAAATTTGCGAGGTTTAAAGGGAGGTTTGATGTGCTAGTTCCGCTTGTGTATATGATGATGATGATGATATCGAGTTACCAGCTTATATGTAAGGACAAGTTGTGAATCGTCAGGTTTAGGTCCGGTGGCAGCAACGAAAATTCGATGAGTTTGTGGAGTTGTACACATCGGACCTGCTGAAATACAGGTACCTAGGTCCTAGAAAAAACCATGGAACAACAGTGGCATTTTTGTATGTACTTGTGCAGTGTTTGTTTTTAAAAATATTGACCAGTTGATTTTCACTTAGCACGCATGGGCTACAAATTTTGCAATGGCTTTGGGCTTGTTCTTTTTTGCTGCGGCTTATGGATTTTGGCTGCGGCTTGTGGCTTTTGAGCTGTTCGTGCGAGAAATTACAGAGTAACAAAAACTCACATGCGGTTTTTGCAGATATAAATAAAGTCGCTACAGTATGTACTACAATTAACTAGTAGACCCTATTTTGAAAAAAAATACTCTGTTTAAAAGCTAGTTATTGTACAAAAGCCGAAAAGCAGCTTTTAGAAGCTGAAAAGAACAGGGCCTTTATGGCCTCGTCATGAAGGAATTATCGGCCAATCTGGCCCCTAAAGGCGCGAAATATCCGGAAATGGCCTTTCTCCATGCGCTTTTTTCGTTCTACCCCCTAACGCGCTCCACAGGCACGCGACCTCTGGTGGCGCGGCGCCCGACCGCGTAGAAGAGATGATGCGGAGCCTGGCTGCGCGAGTTGAGGAAGGTGTGGGGCCCGGTCGTGCGAGGTGTACGCTCTAAACAAATTTTTGTTCTAGGAAAAAAGAACCAAGCCGCATGCTTGAGCGCTCCTTGAGCTCAACCACCCTCTGCCGGATCTCCTCCATGCTCATCATCGACACCTGGTCGTTGTTCCGGATCGTGTCGACGGCGTCCTCCTCCGACCCCACAGTGAAGTCCAGCTCGTCGCGCTTTCACCGCATGTAGCGATCGACGTCGCTGGGGCCTGGTCGACATTGTCGGACACGAAGAACCACCCGGGCACAGTGATGCGTCGGTGCAGCTGCTCGAAGAAGAGCACTTGCACCACCACCTCGCACGACCGGGCGCCGCGCCTCCTCACCTCGTGCGGTCTGGCACCGCGCCAGGTCAGGTGCCGCGCAACCAAAGCTCGCACGCCTGTAGAGCGCGCCAGGGGGCAGAACGGGAAAAGCGCTCGGAGGGAGGCAATTCCGGATATCTCACGCCGCTAGGGGCTAGATTGGTCAAGAATTCATCACGAAGTGTAGGCACTTTTTTCACTAAACACACATCCACCACCTGGCCACTAGCCCATTTATTAGTAGAAATAAAGGGCCTATTTTTTTGATCAACAACTTATTAATATAATGAATAGCAATTACTGAGAGAAGTCAAAAGCTAAAAGCCGCTAAAAAGATAGTCAAAAATTGATTTATGTATGTTTCAATTTTGATTTTCTTGCTCTTTGTGCAATTTGAAATTGTCGAATTTCTTCAAAAAGAAAAGGAAAATCAACACCAGAGCTTCAAATCTTTTACACACCCTAATTGACCATCACCGATCCTAGTCAGAGAGGGCGGGGTACAGTGACAGTCATGCTCTATCCACGGCGTACTCTCTCAAAAAGTCGATGGAGAGTAGGGCAAAGACATTGTCGCTCTGTGCATAGAATTGTTGTCATCTCAAGACTGGTAACGACTCCATTCTTTTTGGCTTTTTAGTCAACTTTTTATTGTAGTTTTTCATCAATCACTATTTATTATACTAATTAGTCATAGTCAAAAGCCATCAGTTACAACTCAAAAGGATAAGGCTAACATCACTCGGTACATTCTTAGCAAGTGTCATAGTCATGTGCTCCTCTATAACTCTGAATCGTCTGAATTTATGTGTCAGTGATAATCGAAAGTTATCGTAGATGGTTTGTGAGCCGTCTGTGATAAATACAACACAGACAGTTTGTAACTAGAATCGTATGTGAAGAAAACTATTATAGACGGCTCGAACCAAAAACTGTCTGTGATACTCACACATTACAGACGGTTTTAGCTTCCAACCGTCTGTGATATGTGAGTATCATAGACGATTTTTGGTTAATGCCATCCATGATAGTCCATAATAAACTGTTTATACCATAAAACGGCCTGTGATAATTCATTCTATACTTAAATTTTTTTCTTTTTTAGCTAACCTCAAGAAATGTTAACTATGCCCTTTAAAAACAAGCAAATACAGCAACAAACATAACAACACATTCCATTTTCATTAAGATTAGAATACACCATTACAGCATAATAAGATAACGAGTAGATTACCTATCTAACATGGCAAGAACACATCTCCTAATCCTACGAGCCTAACTCTTTAACACGGCAAGAATATATAAGAAATGAAGATCCTAGCAGACAGTAGAAGCTGGATGTAGCGCGCAATGCCTAGGCCCTCTTGCCCCTAATGCAGCGCGAGCTGGATGTCCTTAACGCCTGCCATCAAGGAAGAGAGGGGAGGGGGTTGGATGGCTGCTAGATATCACCGACAATGAAGGAGATGTGGCAGTAGCGTCACCTTTGTGTCACGACGATAACGCTGCCCAAGACATTCTTACGATAAGAGTGTCTTGTGCAGTGAACCGTGGTGTCATAATAGGAGGCGGAGGAGCAAGCTCACGGCGGTAGTCGGTGTCATCGAGGAGAGGATGCAGGAAGCTAGGAATGGATGAACTCACGCACGTGCCTGCCGGTAGAGAGGGAGAGTAATAAGGGGCGAGAGGTAGGAGGAACTGGTGCCTGCTGTTTGATGCGGAGAGAATGAACGGGTAAGATCAAAATCTTAGGGGATACGCCACGGATCGGTGATGTATCATTATCACAGATGGTTTGTTATATGAACTGTCTGTGATAATGCACATATCAAAGATGGTTTGTTATACGAAATGTCTGTGATAATGCACATATCAGTGATGGTTTGTTATACGAACTGTCTGTGATAATACAATATCAGAGATGGTTTGGTATACGAACCGTCTGTGACAACACTTAAATATGTGTGTCCTACTCCCGCCTGTTAATATTCCGATGCAAGTGACCCTTAAACCTCCACACCGTTTTGGCTTTATGTGCAACGCGGTGTACAATTTCTTGATACCACAAACTTAATCTCTTCTAAACTGTCCTCTCCCTCATCTTCTTCGCCAGATTTCTCAATAATGGCATCTAATATTCTTTTGATCTCCTTCATCTCATCTATCCATCATGAGTTGTTTGGTTGCAATCTTACACAGGCGGCCAACAACTTACATCTAGAGCAGCTTCTCCGCTCACACCCTGCTCTCCTTCCTCGACTCACTTTCATCCATCAGCTGGATCTTATCATTCGCCATCGATGGAAGTGTCTCGTTGCCGCTCAGGAAAGCGAAACCACCCTCAGTGTCATTCTTCTCTTCAATGTGCGCAAAAGCGGAAGAAACTCTTGCGGCAGTGGAGAGACACATGAATAACCTTGCCAGTCAAGCAAAAGCGGTCGATTATAAGAAAGCTTATCATGGTATCCTCTTTGAGATTATGAGCCATGCTAATGATTTGCCTAAGCTAGAGGAGGAAATGGAGAGGGCAAGGATAATCTTCATGGCATTTGAGAATGCAGCCACAAATCCTCCAACTCTAAAAGTAGAAGAGGAAGCATATGAAGTCTAGAAGACCAAGATTTAGAAATCTCTTATTTTAGAACTTTTGTAATAAATTTGACTTGAATTTGTCTTTTTGTAAAATTGACTAGTCACACTAGCACATTTATTTGTTCAAGCTCAGTAGCTTCTGTAGTTTATACGATAAAAGACAAAATACAGACGGTTGTAAATAAAAACCGTTTGTGATAATTTCATAGACAGTTCTAACTAAAATCCATCTGTGATAATAGACAAAACACAGACGGTTGTAAATAAAAATTGTATGTGATATTTCATAGACGATTCTAATTAAAAACCGTCTGTGATAATGGGAGATATCACGGACGGCTTTCAAACCTAACTATCTGTGATAGTTTCAGAGACGATTTTCATCATGAACCGTCTTTGATAATTAAAGCACAGACGGCTCCACATGAACCGTCTGTGATGAGCTGTCTAGTATAACTTGTTTTGTAGTAGTGGTAGCATCGCACGGGTCATGTGCCTATAATAATACTAAGTACTAAAAACTACCAGGAATACCATGTGGAGCGAATATTACAAGATGATTCTAACAAAAAATGGAAATGTTTGTTACTTATAGCACTGTATGAAGCCGCACGAGAGTGCGCTTGGCTCCGCCGAATGGTTCACCACATCCAGCAGTCATGTGGGATGAACATTGTGCAAACCCCCACAATTATCTATGAAGATAATGTCGCTTGCGTTGCACAAGTGCAAACGGGCTATGTGAAGAGTCATCTCACAAAGCATATCAACCCCAAGTTCTTCTATGCACATGAATTGCAAGCGATGGACGAGATTAAAGTCATCGCACACTAAGTCATGTGAAAATCTCGCAGATTTATTCACTAAGTCACTCCCGCATCTAGCTTTGAAAGGTGCGTGCGTGGAATTGGAATGATGAGACTTAGAGAAGTGTAGAATTCAGGGGAGAATTCTCACAAGCCCGCTAATAAATCTTGATCATGAAGATTAAGTACCCAAAAATAAAGTCTTGCAGACTAAATGAATTTGGGTGAATTGTACTTTTTTCCTTGACGAGTTTTCCATGAAGTTTCTCGACCAAGGTTTTTAACAAGGCAATTCGTGCATCGCAAAGATCACATGTATCATGTACTCTTTCTCCAAATTTTTCCCCATTGGGTTTTTATGGAGTTTTGACGAGGCATGAGCATGTTGGGTGAGTGCCCAAGGGGAGTGTTAGGAAATCTGGACTCTATCCGAGTCCCGATCTAATGGGCACCCACAGTAGACTATAAATAGGGACCTAGACCCCTCATTATGTACCCCGATGCAATCTAAAGCAATAAAGAAAGACCAGGAGTTCTCTCTACCTCTCGTGTTCAATCTATTATTCGTGATTCGTGATTGATTCGTTCTTGTTCTAAGCGGAGAATCGCCGGATGGTCTCCGGCGTCGGTTCCTCAACACGTTATCGCACGACTTCGCTCGGTGAACGAGGTAATCATCGAAGCTACGATTGAATTTTCTAGATCGCTTTTGAATCTGTATTTTCTTTTGCGTTCTAGATTGAAATTCTACGGTGCAAATCCGCTCTAATCTACCGCGAGCGGACTTGAAGTCGCGGCACAATGCCGATCGGTACATTGTGAAACAGGGTAGATGTTGATTGCATCAGAACGATGCAAATCCGCCTAAATCTACCGCGAGCGATCTGAAATCGCGGCACAATGTCGATCGGTGGATTGCGAAACAGTAGATGTTGATTGCATCGAGATTGGAAACGAAAATTTTGCATTAATTTGTTTGATCTCGTATGATCGTTATATGGAGACTATGCATTATTTTTTCGTTCTTTTCGCACGGTAATTTCATGAAAAAAAGAGAAGGAAATTTTGCATGAATCTCTGTTTGGTTTTGCACGAGCACTACATGAAAAAAAACCCTCCAAGCACTGGCCTGAAGCCGCCTCGGGTCGCCTCGCCGGTCACCACTCGCCGCCCGCATGCGGTCGGACCTGCATGTGCCGACCTAAACCCCGCTCGAGGTGCGTGCCCCGTACGGCGTCGACCACCTGCTGCATGACGCCGCCCCGCAGCGGCTTGCGGTCCGGCCCCGGCGAAGCCATGGCCGCTCACGATGCTTTGGTCACCGGCCAAGAATCGCCACTGCCGTCGAGGTAGCCGCCATCGCCCACGGCCGTGTCGACCCAATCGCGCCAGAGCGCGCGCGCGCTCGGCTCCGTGCACACCACCGACGGGCGCACGGCCACCGCTTAGGAGATGCGCCCGCTCAACGCTGCCGCTCGCCGGTGGCTGGCTGGTCGCGCGCGCCATCGCTGCCCGGCCGAAGCGCCGCCGCCGCGCCGGCCTCCCGACCACTTCGCGCCCGCATGGTGCTCCGACGCGCGCACGCGCGCCGCCGCGCTTAACGCCCCGGCAGCGCCGGCACCGCTTTTCCCGCGCTGCCGCCTGCCTCTCGCTCGCCTCGCCGCGGTTGTCGCCCGAGTTTTGCATGCGGCCGCTGCAGACGGCTCTACGCTGTCGCACCGGCCGCCGGCGGCGACCTCCGCGCGCGCTGGCTGGCTCTCATTTCGCGCCGCATGGCGCACCGGCCGCCGCCTCGTTTTCCGCCGCCCGCATGGCGCGCCGTCCTCGTCCCAGAGCGGCCCCGCAGCGCCGGCCACCGCCGCTCTGTCTCCGCCCAGAGCCGGACCCGCCGTCGTCGACCCTCCCGGCCAGACACCGCCCGCCGCTCGGCCGAAGCCAGCCGAGCCTCCTCCGGCTGCAGCCCGCCAGCGCGCCTCGCTCGCTCGCTCGCTCGCCTCGCCTCTTGCGCGCCGCCGGTAGAAACCCTAACACCTCCTCTCCTGTTGTATGGACCGGGGCAGGCCAATGGGCCGCGGGGGGGGCAAAGAGAAGGAACATGGGCCATGGGGAGGAGATGGGCCATGGTGGAGAAAAGAAAGAGATGGGCCGGAGAAACGGCCCACGGTGGGAGGGGTCATGGCAAAATTGCAGAAAAGGCCCCGACTTCTTGTATATTACCAATTGGTCCTAAAATTCGCATATAAGTCCTGAATTTTGCATAAAAGGTCTTGCAGTTCCGAAAATTGCAAATAAACCTCAAATTTACGAGTGGGTCCAGAATTTTGCAGAAAACCCCTCGGTAAAGCAGAAAATTACGCGAATTTTCCTCTGACTGAAATTTGCGTAAAACCCTCTCGAATTGCGAATTTGCTGAAATTTTATATTTTAGCATAAAAGGGCCTCGGGAATCTGAATTTTGTATTATTTTAGCATTTGAAGCTTATTTATGCCATTACTGTTTTATGTATTTTCTGTATTTATTTACTATTTTGGTTAATTGTAATTGTTTAAATTACTTTTAATCACTGAAATTAGCAGTAAAATTATAGAAAATGCATAGAAAATTCTGAAACATTGCGAGAACCTTTTGTACTATTTATTTACTCGCAATGAATTATTCGCGCATGTCTACAGATGAGACTTATACACATTTAGATGACTAGCATAACGAATCGAAGTTCGAGGAGCCGCCCAAAGATGGCCAAAACTATCCGACGTAGGCATTCGATGTCGAGATTGTGCTTGAGCCGAAGCTCGCACCGCTATTGGGATTGGCGGGTGAATGACGCTCAACCCAAACCTGAGGAGAATGATCAGGCACTTCATTTTCTCAGGCACCACCTCTGCCTCACTCTCAAGAATGAGTATATGACGGAGAAGAGCGCGCTGGCACTCTGGACCGCACTCCAGAAGCGGTTTGAGAGGCTAAAGTACACCATTCTTCCTCAAGCAGAGCGAGAGTGGATCAGACTGAGGTTTTGCCGACTTTAAGACGGTCAGGGAATACAATTCTGCCTTGCACAGGATTTGTACCTCAATACAGAAAATTGAGAAAAACCTTCCACCCCAATATAGCACAATCCGCATGCAACTATCGTCAAGATGGCTATGAGGAATACGCCGAATTGACTGATATGATGCAAGTTGCGGAGGCTCAGGACAAAGTTCTCCGTAAGAACTACGTCACTCAGCCACCTGGGAGCTCCGCTGGCCGTGAAGCCAACGCCGGGAGCTACAAGGTGCGTAAAAGCTCTTAATGAGAGAAGGGAAGGAAGGGTAAGGCCGCAGCCCGTAAAGGCGAATCGGATGCTCCACGAGAGAATAAGGCCGCAAGCCAAAGCGGGATGGTCAAGGGCGATGAAGCCCACTGCATCGGTGAGGGGAGAATTCAGTAGTGCTGCACCGATGGAAGTTGAAACCATCACGACAAAGATAATCCCTCTCGACCTAGAAGTAGTTAACGCCATGATTTCTCTTGAAGAGAATGTCAACCCCAAGAAAATAGCGAAGAAGTCTAGTGCATCAATGCATTTCGACTTTAATTGTCATTTATTTTGTGTGGAAGAATATGTTAGAATTTGCATGGATGGTACTTAAGAATTGTTATTTTCGTGATGGTTGGATGGTATTTGATGAATTCATTCATTTATTCAGTTTATAATGGTATGATATGTTCGATATTGGTGTATTTTATCTATGTGTTGATTGCCTTGTCATGCATATTAATAAAATACCATATATTAGAACGCTTGTAGCGCCCTATAAAGGAAGTGTGCTTAGCTAGCAAATGCACAACGCATACCATCTTAAGAGAGATTATGTATTTTCATCGATTTGTAAGAGCACCGCACCTTACGACAATCGCGAAGCGATGGATGTATAATTGGTTCAGAAGAGCCATAATGGGCACAACTTTGGTTATTGAAGAAGCCTTATTGTACCAGAATCGACTAGAACTCTCCTAAGTTTTAAGAATATCCGCAAATGGTTTCCACGTTGAGACCAAGAAGAGTACGGTAAGAAATATCTCGCTCATTATGAAGCGAAGAGAATGGCAAAAGAATATTAGAAAACTTCCTTCACGGGCTATATTATACCAACATTAAAACGCTCGCAACGCATAATCGCTCAAAACAAGTGTTTAGAAGCTCTTCCGCATGACAGATTAGGCCACCCAAGTCTTAGGATGATGAGAAACATAATAACTCGCATGGGCATAATATTAATGTGAAGAATTTCCCAAATCATGAAGATTTTGTGTGCCCTGCATGTGCCACCGGGAAACTAATTACTAGACCCTCCGCTCTGTAAGTGAAGGATGAAGTCGTTGCATTCCTGGAACGTATCCAGGGAGACATTTGCGGTCTCATTCAGCCCATCTTAAGGTTATTTAAGAATTTTATGGTGCTCATTGATGCTTCCTCGAAGTTGTCATATGTGGGTTTTGTTGCCCACAAGGAACCTCGCTTTGAAAAATTGATCTCGCAGATCATTCGTGATCGTAAATGTGTTTCAGATCATCATATCAAGTCCATCCGAATGGACAAACGCCGGAGAATTTACTTCAAAGGCATTTGATGATTAATGCAGGGCGATGGAAATTGCAGTTGAGCATTTGGTACCGCATGTCCATACCCAGAACGGTTTGGCAGAGGCTTTAATCAAAAGAATTAAATTTATTGCCCAACCCCTCTTGCATAAAAGTAATTTGACAGCTACATGTTGGGGACACGCAGTCCTTCATGCAGCGAATCTCATCAACCTTAGACCTTCGGCCTACAACATCCATTCACCTATGCAATTAGCACAAGTGTCACCACTGAAAATTTCTCAACATTAGGGGGAGGAAATCAACCCCTTGATGAAGAATATCGGGAAATTATGTGGCAAGCCTGGGGAATCCATGCAGATGACCCGTGCACTAGAGAAGTCCAGAAGACATTAGATGGCAAGCCATGGATGACCAGCGCATTAGTGAAGCAAAAAGAGAAGTCCAGAAGACAAGAGAAGTCTATAAGACAACAGATTTGCAAGAACTAGCAAATCAACTGCCTGATCACTTTAGTGATTTGAAGAGCATGATTAAGTCGCATGTGCCTGCAAGCACTGCACTGGAGAGGGTTGAAATACCAAGAAAGCAGAAGGTATCCCTAATCTCGTCCAGAGGCCTCAGAAAAATAATAAAGGACGAGAACTCCGGTTCCTCGAATCCTTAGTAACCGGGGACGCCTGGTGAAAAAGGATAAGAGGGATTTATCACAGCCGATCATTGAAGTCCCCCAGAATGAGAAGGGAGCCAGTTGAGACCTGGCACAAGTATGACACCTTCAGAAAAGGGCATACCGGATCTGAATATCCCCATCGGCATGGATGTGTGCGCACACATCGGAGCCGAAAAACTAAAGGGACTTGCCACCGCAATTGAAAGAAGCGATGTGCAAGGTAAAGCTCTAGCAGAAGCAATCGCTCCAGAAGAAGCAACTCATGAAGAAATAGCTATAAATCATGTGCACACGGGAGAGTCCCTGAATAGGACAACAGCTAATATCGATATCTACTTCGCAAACAAAATTGCCACCATCATCGATCTTGATCCCGAGCCTGCATCGCTCGTTGAATATAAGAAAAGATCAGATTGGGAAGATTGGAAGAAGGCAATAGCAACTGAATTGCTATCTCTGAATAAAAGAGAGGTGTTTGAGCCCGTATGCCGCACACCTCCCCACATACACGCCGTTGGGCACAAGTGGGTATTTGTTCGAAAGAGAATGAAAGTTGAGATACAAAGCAAGGCTGGTAGCCCAAGGTTTCACTCAACATCCTGGAGTTGATTATGAAGAAACCTACTCCCTAGTCATGAGTGGAATTACCTTTAGATACTTGATCTCAATGGCAGTGAACTTGAACTTAGAAATAAAATTGATGGATGTTGTGATAGCATACCTTTACGGTAACTTGGATTCGGAAATTTATATGAGAGTCCCTGAAGGAATCCCTCTCCCGAACCAAGACAGAGCAAATAGAAATCTGTACAGTGTTAAACTCAGAAAGTCACTGTATGGACTGAAACAATCTGAAAGAATGTGGTATAATCGCTTGAGCGACTTTCTCTGCAAGAAAGACTACACGAACAATGAAGACTGTCCTTGTGTATTTATACGGCGATCCCAGAATGGATTCTGTATAATCTCTGTGTATGTAGATGATCTGAATATCATCGGGACAGCCGAAGACATAAAAGAAGCAAGCTCCTACTTGGAGTCGAATTTGAAATGAAAGATTTGGGCAAGACCAAGTTTTGCTTAGGCTGCAGCTTGAGCATGTCCTCGAAGGAGTCTTGGTACATCATCGACCTACACCTGAAGGTGCTTGAAAGGTTTGGCTTTGAGAAGGCATTTCTCGAAAGTACCGATGATCGGTGAGGTCTTTACAAAGAAGAAAAAGATCCTTTCCGACCAAGGGAAGAGGGGAGGAAGTCCTGGGACCGAATTCCCATACTTGAGTGCAGTGGGAGCACTCATGTATTTAGCAAACTGCACTAGACCGGACATTGTATTTGCCGTGAACCTCTTAGCAAGGTATAGTGCAGAGCCCACCAAAAGGCATTGGCAGGGCATAAAGGACATTTTCCGATACCTCCAAGGTAGCAAAGACCTCGAATTGTTTTACAGAAAGAATCAAGATCTGAACTTGATTGGCTATGCAGATCTTTGGGTACATCGGACCCGCATACCGCTAAGTCACAAACAAAGCTATGTATTCTGTGTGGTGGAACCGCAATTTCATGGAAATCGTCTAAGCAAAGCCCGGTAGCTACTTCGACGAACCACTCGAAATTATAGCATCAGTATGAAGCCGCACGAGAGTGCGCTAGCTCCGCCGAATGGTTCACCACATCCAGCAGTCATGTGGGATGAACATTGTGCAAACCCCACAATTATCTATGAAGATAATCGCTTGCGTTGCACAAGTGCAAACGGGCTATGTGAAGAGTCATCTCACAAAGCATATCAACCCCAAGTTCTTCTATGCACATGAATTGCAAACGATGGACGAGATTAAAGTACTGCACACTAAGTCATGTGAAAATCTCGCAGATTTATTCACTAAGTCACTCCCCGCATCTAGCTTTGAAAGGTGCGTGCGTGGAATTGGAATGATGAGACTTAGAGAAGTGCAGAATTCAGGGGGAGAATTCTCACAAGCCCGCTAATAAATCTTGATCATGAAGATTAAGTACCCAAAAATAAAGTCTTGCAGACTAAATGAATTTGGGTGAATTGTACTCTTTTTCCCTTGACGAGTTTTCCATGAAGTTTCTCGACCAAGGTTTTTAACAAGGCAATTCGTGCATCGCAGCATCACATGTATCATGTACTCTTTCTCCAAATTTTTCCCACTGGGTTTTTATGGAGTTTTGACGAGGCATGAGCATGTTGGGTGAGTGCCCAAGGGGAGTGTTAGAAATCTGACTCTATCCGAGTCCCGATCTAATTGGGCACCCCACCGTAGACTATAAATAGGGACCTAGACCCCCTCATTATGTACCCCGATGCAATCTAAAGCAATAAAGAAAGACCAGGAGTTCTCTCTACCTCTCTGTGTTCAATCTATTATTCTGTGATTCTGTGATTGATTCGTTCTTGTTCTAAGCAGAGGAATCGCTCGGACTGGTCTCCAGCGTCGGTTCCTCAACAGTAGACACCTTTCTGGGCTACCTAAAGATGACGAATTGTGTTTAGAACTTTAGATGCACATGGTAGGGAGGAGCCAGGTGGAGTCTGGTTATGAGCCTTGTTTCTTTCAGTCATCTTATTGGATTGTCTATACAAGAAACATCCTTCTTTATTTGTAGTGTGGCCCATACATAAATTTGCTGACCATCTTTACATAGGTACACTACACTTATGTTCTAGGATTAACTGCTGATTCTTCTGCTTATTCTTCTTTGCGTGGGTTTATGATTGTCTGAACTAAACATGGACCGTCATCGGGCTAGGTATGAAGTTTTTATTCCGAAATTAAACCCCGGAGAGCCAAGCCTTGAATCATTTTTACACAGGTGATCACGGATTGATCAACTAGCAATCGGAGACTGCTACTACAATTAGGCTCCGTTTGGCACGGCTCCACTTCACAAGTGGAGCTATTTTTTTGACTTCATAAGTGGAGCTAGATGAAGCTATTTTTTCAGCTCCACCCGAGGAGCTACTTTTGTCTTAACAGGTTTTAAGGGACTCCTTGGGTGGAGCTATTTTGTTGTACCCCGTTTGGCACAAAATAGCTCCAAACAGCTCCAAGAGCCGGTGGTGGAGCTGTGCCAAACGGGGCCTTAATTGTTCCCCGCTGTCACCTCCGCCGCTCTTAAACTGCAACTAGGGCTGGACGAAAAACTCGAAGCTCGTTAGCTCGCTCGGCTCGTGGCTGGCTCGGCTCGGCTCGGCTCGGCTCGGCTCGTTAGGATAACGAGCCGAGCCGAGCCAAGATTTTAGCTCGTTAGCTATAACGAGCCAACTCGAGCCAGCTCGCGAGCCACTCACGAGCCAAACGAGCCATACTTCCAGGAATTTAGATATGCATATGCTGCTTCTATGGACCTAATTTGTACTCTATTGCATGTGTTAATGTGTAAATTTGTACTCTATTGTACCCAAACGAGCCATGCATGTGTTAATTTGTACTCTATTGTACCCAAACGAGCCAAACGAGCTAAACGAGCCAAACGAGCCATGCTTCCATGGATGAATATATGATGGAGATATTTTTTGGCCCTGGCTCACGAGCCAAACGAGCTAACTCGAGCTTTTTACGAGCCGAGCCGAGCTAGCTTTTTAGCTCGTTAGTTATAACGAGCCAGCTCGTTATCCTACCGAGCCAGACCGAGCCGAGCCGAGCCGAGCCAGCTCGTTATCCAGCCCTAACTGCACCTTTTTTATAGTCCCATGTTTCGCTCATTCGTGCGCCTCCAAATTAAACAAGCTAAAGGCATAGCTATTTGCAGCCCGGATTTCTTACCTCTTTTTGTTTGGATGTAATATTGATATTGTCAGAACTTTATGGCTTTATGCTGTAACCAAACCCTGTAAGATGTTCAATAAATTTCACTGATTCCAATCGCGGTTGGAGAATTATGATGATAAACTTTTGCAAGAGAGGTGTTTTAAAGATCTTAAACCTAGTGAAAAATATGATTAAGCTACAAATACAATACGCAATTTTCAAGGGGTGGTTGGACCTATAATGGTAACTTTTGTAAGGTTGAGGCTCGCAAAAAAAAATCCAACTTTTGTAAAGGTTGATTAGTTAGGATGAAGGTTTTAGTGAGAAATAATGTAGGCTACAACCTATAATGCATTTATGCTACTTTGTTCCATAACTATAGCACATGTCAATACATAAAGCATCTCTACTTTGTTCCATAACTACAGCACATGTCAATATATAAAGCATCTCACAATGAATACACCGGAACAATACTTTAGGCCCCGTCTGTTTTTTTTTTTGCTTCAGCTTCACGAATAGCTCCACCGGTGGAGCTGTAGCTGTTTTGGTAGACTGTTTGGTAAAACAGCTCCACCTGTTTTATCATGCATGGTTGAGAGATGTCAATTGTCCAATATACCCCTGTCTATTTGGCTTGTAGTAACATCAAGAGCTGTATGTTTCTACATGATTTTTCATTCGAGTAAATTTGAATTAAAAAAATTAAAATTTAAAATAACACAAAGTATTAGCAACCAATATTTAATGGCGGCAGCACTCCCTTCACGGTCGAAGACGAGAAGACCGAACAGAGGAACGGGAACGGGAGAATAGAAGAGCCGGTGGCAGATCGTGTAAATTCATGAAAGTACAAAGGCAGTGGTATGCAGGCCTGCGGATGGAGCCGGGTGGAGCTACTTTTTTCAGCTCCATCTCGTACATATCTTTTGTCTCAGCATGTTTTAAGGGACTTCTTAGGTGGAGCTATTTTGTTTTACCCCGTTTGGCACAAAATGGCTCCAAACAGCTCCAGGAGCCAGTAGTGGAGCTGTGCCAAACGGGGCCTTATAGTGGCACATGTCGATCCATAGACATCTCGCTACTAAGGCATCTTCAATAATACTATCTCAACTAAACTATCTCTTAACTATATTAAATAAGTAAAATCCTATGTAAATAAGAAAGAAGGTAGAGAGAAATAATATATTATCTTTTATGCAAGAGATGACTTAAACTCGCAAACCAATATTATGGTAAAAACTCGCAAGAGGTAGGAAATTATGGTAAAAATAGTATATAATAGTTAGAGAAATGATTTATTGTTGGAGAGGTAGTCTCTAGTGCTGTCTTTAAATAAGATAGAAGCCTTAGAAAGACAATATTAAGAGACGAACTATTGTACATACCCTCATGCACAAGAACAATACTTAAAGTGGGATGCGTGTACAACCACACTAAGGCACCCGCTCGTTTTGGCTTCAGTTTTTGGCTTCCGGTTTCTAGTTCATTATTCCTTAATTTCGTCTTTTTTTTTTTAACTTTTTGGCTTTTTTTTGTCTTTTCTTTTTATATTCGTTTGCATTATTCGTGATGTGTTAACTTGCTTTTTCTATTTTTATTTTTTTAAATTTAATTATATTAAAAAATCATTAACAACTATAGTAAAAACAAGCTATAAACCAATCTTATTTAAACTAAACTAAGCACCCGCATTCATGTATGCTAGTTGTTTCATGCAGCAGAAAAAAGTGGAGATGTGATGATACCATAGATGTATGTGCCAATTATTTTGTATATCATGAAATCATGGTTACGAATGCATATCCCTAACAATAAATACTAAAACTATTACTCTGGCCTTCGTCCATTGAAATCAAGATTGACTGTGGGCCTGTTTGGCTACGGCTGTGGCTTATGGCTGAAATATTTGAATTTTGGCTGTTTACTGTATATATTACGGAGAGAGATACTCACTTGCGATTTTGGTTGGTACATATGTTGGGCTTTTAACGTATACATCGTTTAACTTGTAGACTCCGTCTTGAGAAAATACTCCGTTTGAAAGTTAGATACTGTAACAAAAATCAAAAGCCGTCACCTCAGAGGAAAAGAACAGATCCTGTATCAAACACATCAATAGGGCAACCTAATCAAAGCTTCACCCGTACTACTCAAACGATACGCATGGCAAGACGTCGTGTAGACCAAAACCTCGCAGATGCACGCAAGAAAGAATAAAAAAAGAAAAGGCAGCCCATCTCATGAGATTATATTGCACCTTCGTATTAGCTGTGGTTAATAATTTTTAGCTAAAAAATAAATAGTAATAATTAAAAGAAGTGGTTTTTAGAAAGAAGAGATGAGCGTGGAAAGAATGAGGGAGAGATACATGCGCGAGATAGGAGTGAAAAAATTGGGGTCATGATGCGTTTATGACCCCTGTTTTGTCCCTGGAGCGAAACGGAAATGAGAGGAGTGAGTAAGCCGTTTCAGGAATCCGAGTGTTTATATTGGCTTATGGGGTATTCGTATTGGCTACAACTGATAGCTTTTGACTACATCTAATGGTTTTTGGTTGAAAATGAATAATAGTGGCTAAAGAAGTGATTTTTAAAAGGAGAACGAGAGAGGTGGGGAAAGTGAGTGAGAGATACGTGCGCGAGACGGAGTGAGAGGAGTAGGGTGCATAATGCACCTATAACCCATGCCTTATCCCTGAAACAAGAGTTGTGGAGAAGCCGGGTGTTCATATTGGTTTCTAAGTTTTCCAAACAGAAACCAGAAGCAAAAACTAATATGAACGCTCCCTAAGGTTTATCAAAAAGAAGTCTAAAGTAGAAACCAATATAAATATGCCCGCAGTACCACGCCTTGATTTTTGGTTCAGTTTTGATTCAACCACATGAGGAAGAACCATAAACTAAAAAAGGGAATTGATACGTGTAGGACGTCCGATGTGTTCGTCTTGAGTCTTACGCTTTCATCTACCATCCACGTGTCGTTGATTGATCAAATGCTCGGGTCGTGTATACACTTCCCCACATACTCGACCGGCCGACTCATTCACATCCATTCATTCCCCACCCAGGTTATTTTTGCTTCTCAATAGCCGTTGGCCACATTGGGGGCTCCCCTACTTCTCCTTTCTTAGCGAGCGCTGCCACTGGGTTGTGTCTGGGCAAAGAAGTCGAAGGCTGCCCCTTCGCTGCGGGCATGGTCTGTGGAGGGCTGGCTTCGTTCTCCTTGCTGGTACTAGTAGTGTGTTCGTGCTAACGCTACGGTAAAATATAAAATAAGATAAAATTTGTAAAAAATAAAACGAACAATCAGATTCATTAAGATTCACATCTCATATATTGTATAACCAGATATTTTTATCACATAATGAATGTCACATAACGACTGATCCTTTGAGAAGGTGACAACATCATTGGACTCACCCACCAACGACTTTCTCCATCCCCACATTGTTTAAACTTGAGGCTACAAAGAAAACAAACATTTTTGTCACAAACAAAGATTCACGACCACTTTGGCATTTACGACCACCTTGGCGCTTACGACTACGTTGGCATTTACGACCACCTTGGCGCTTACGACTACGTTGGCATTTACGACCACCTTGGCGTTTACGACTACGTTGGCATTTACGACCACCTTGGCATTTACGACTTCGATGGCATTTACGACCACCTTGGCGTTTACGACTTCGGTAGCATTTACGACCACCTCGGCGTTTATGACTACGGTGGCATTTACAATCACTTTGGTGTTTGCGGTATTTACGACCACGTTGGTATTTACGACCACCTCGGCATTTACGACCACCTTGGCGTTTATGACTTCGGTGGCATTTACGACCACCTTGACCCTCTCGCTGTGTTTAATGTAGAGTTCCACAAGATTGCAGGGAGCTTGAACCTAAACTTACTTATATCATCCTGAAAATATGAGAAAGTGCTAATTTATTAACCGATTATTTGACAAAAAAGTGACTATGTTTAGAAATCTTCCTATGAATTACCTGGGTCGCATGGTCAGATAGAGTAATTCCAGTCCAATACTCCATATAGTTGATCATCCATAAACCACAACCCACAAATAGAGGGATTCCTGAAATAACAATCTGTTGTGACTTGCTGAATTGAGTGAATTCTAATATCAAAGCCAATTGTTAAATTCATCAACAAAACAACTTAGGCGCTATATGAACTTGAGCAACTCAAATCATCATGCGCGCTTTGTATATTACCATGTTAGAGAGAGAAAATGACAACAGGTTCCTAACAAACAAATGGAGAACAAGAAAGGAAATAAAGAACATTTGATGGTGGAGTGTATCATTTTTTCGTGCCTTTGGACTCAATTGGTCCTCGGTTTCTCAAAAGAATGATGAATAGAAGCTAAAAGTGAAATTAAAAGCTTGTTTTTGAAACTCCTAAATAAGTAGATGCAATCACAATTTTATTACCAAAATACAAGTTATTAACAATGCTATACATGTAATAATATTGTTCTGAGAGGATAGTAAACGATCATATACGAATGCTTTTTAGTAGTAGGGCTAGTATGACCAATCAGCTTGGTAATTGCAAGTCAAAATTGAAACATTATAACACCCAATGCTATAGAAAAGCCATAGTGGTACATGTACATGATATTCCCCTGAAAAATAGTGTAGTCTACAACCATAACCATGTCATACAAGTGACAAAGTCATTCATAGGACATTTTACAAAGTGCAAGACCACAACTATGTTATCTCCTCCCGCTAATCCATTTGATAGATTCTGACTAAAAAATTTGGCACACTCAACATATAGATAATATATGAAACAAAAAATAGAGAAAGAAGTTTCAAACCTTATGGTTCGAAGAAATGGTGAAATGTGTCCCATATATAGTCAAGACATCAAGATCTAACATCAAGACACATGACCGGACCTTTGCAACATTTTCAAGAATTAAAACCCTCCTTGCAAAGGAGGGCCGTTCATATCATCCAACTTACCAAAAGCATCCACAACTCTTGTAAACACATCCGAAACGGGTAAGTAACAAGGGTTAGTACACTGAGACACCACCATTTCATCCACGATAACAAGGGTAAGAATTACAAAAGTTAAACTCTTCCAAGAAGCGATAATTACTAACAATTACATTTCTGGTTTACATAAAAAAGTATCTCCTATCTCTACCCTCTATAATACACCAAAATTTTCTTTACTAAATCCACCCCTCAACCACCCCACACGGTCATGCGTAATCTAAGTCCACCAAGATTTTGTACCAAAGTTATCCAACTTCATATAAATGAATGGTCTGGATCTCTCCTCAAGCCTTCTTCTCTTACTCATTGAAGATCCTAAGACCAAAATCATCTGGATCATGCACATCATTGAACCTAGAACCCCACCTTGCGCTGCCGCCTCCTCCTCCTCCCCACCCCGCGCGTCCTCCCACGTTCTCCACCACTCCTCCTCGCGTCCTCCCCACCCCGCACCGCGCGCGCCGCCTCCTCCCCCCACCCCGCACCGCCGCCGCCTCCTCCTCCCCCTACCACTCCGCTGCGCCTCCTCCTCCTCCTCCCTCCTCCGTCGCTCCGCCCTCGCCTCCTCCTCCTCCTCACCCCGCGCCGCAATGCTCCTAGTAACTGAAGCTTGGAGCGACCCGACAAAAGATACAAACAAACTAACCCCTTTACTAAGGAGAGATGACCTGACATGTCCATTTGAGAGGACCCACTTCAGCAAAATGGGAAGTCATAGGATAGTTGCTTGAACTTTGGAACATAAAAGTCAGGTACCAATTAACCTCCTACTAAATGAAAATTACTAACCGAATAAGAATAGATATAGTCAGCTATATATATTTTTTAGTTGTATATCTAGCCTCCTATGCTGCATTGCTCGTTAAATTGGGAAACCAATTTAGATTTTCTGTTACCCTATACTGCTTGACTTTTAGGCGATCACTGTAATCACTCGCTAGACTTTTAGACGATCACCGTAAGCACATCACTTTGTTTGGGTTATCAAAACTTTCGCAATAATAGCAACAAGCTATGACTGTGTTGATAAATATAAAAATCTCACCAACCTCAAGAATATTCAAGTACCTTGCGATATATCCAATTCTTTGTATAGAATTCTTGTTCAATGTTAAAAATAGATAGAGCCCTACAAAAATTTTACATGCAGGAGAATCGAAGACAAATGAAACAAGTACACACTTCAAGAAGGAGTACCAGACTTGGACAAGTACCCATACCTTCTTCTCAAGTCTTTTGAATATTTCACCCTATGTATGCACCAATCGAATGGCCCACCTTCATTTAAACGAATAAATAGAGTTAAGGTGCGCTTGTTCATATACAAGTGAATCACAGAGTTACAGACATATCAAGAAAACTACTATAATATCCACCTAGCATAGAACAGATTGAATTTAATCAAAGAAAGCTTGTGGTGGTGAAGACAAAAGCATACCAAAACTATTGATTGTTTAGAATGTAGAAGCTCTTGCTCAATGAAATCAACCTGCAGACATGGACATGAATTAAACTGGAAAAATATGGGCAATCAATTCTGAAAACAGTTTGGAGTGGAATCATTGAAAAAATGAAACAGGAAAGTGTTAACACGATGGAAGAAAAGAATTATGAGATGTTCCTATTTATTTTCTTAGTGCTTTGGTGTTTGGAGGTATGTCAAGAAAAGTTGTTGCAGCATGACTAAAACTATGAAAAGAAGTTTCAATTGAAAATACGAAAACATGCAAAACAAACCTTGTGATCAATTTGTTCATGCAATGAAAACAATCGTCCATGCTCAACCCTATCACAGATAGTGTAAGCGAATCTGATACAAGAGCAATATTAATATATTGGCAAAGCAATTAAAACCAATCCAGCCAAATCGTAGTATAAATGCGAAGAATTTCTAGAACAATACGTTTTTTTGCATTTATTGTTGACCTTGATCGTAGTATAAAACAAATGTCGAACCTTGTATAGGAATGGCCTCGGAGTATAAAATCCTCCTGTTCTTGACCTTCTGAGCCCAACTGGAAGGGAGATTTTCAGTGAAATTATGTGATGAGTTCGACATAGCGTTGGAGTAGACAGGAACTATGCCATTTGCATCAGTTGACGTGGGAGATAAATCAAATTGGAATACTTCAGTGCACATTCCAGAGCTCAACATAGGACCTGAAATGGAACGTAAAGAGCAGTGCGTCAACAAACAAAGGAACGACCTACTTGTAGCAAGTGCAGTTAATTACATGTTTGATTGAATTCAACTTCACAAAGGTGACTAAGATAGCCCATAATCATTTCCTGGATCAGTCACATTTTCTCATTTTCTAGAGGAATAAAGTTCTTAGGGTTAAGCTATATATCTGTATTAATCCATCACCAATATACAATCAATGCATCACATATGCGAACTACCACTTCACCACACGTTTTAGACAAATAGTATACCATCAACTTTGTATCACAATGCATGCCCGCATGTTAACAGACGCGCTAATACCAAACATGCATGTACACACAGCAACGGGAGGACTGATGCAAGATATATCATAATATGTTGCATTACCAATCACATAAGGAAATACTACACCAAATATAAAACTTTGACAATGGTAGTTATTTACCAAGGGACCTACTAACCCTACAAGCCTATGATCACCTCACTATGTGTGCTTCATATGGCGCTTATTTTCAAGTGGCCGACTAACCCCACAAGAAGCATCTATTACCTCTAATATTGTGAAAAACAAATGTGTAATATATGCTATCTTCATTCTCACCATATTAGTCTCATTTTAATTATTTACAAAGCACTGTATGTTATCTACAAGAGTCCATCACTCTTATGTTAGCTAGGCTACTTGCAAATATTGAACAGTTGTCTATTAGCAAGCCTTAGTAGCTAGTGACTGCTATATTCATATCACTAAATGTCACATTATCATACAAAGCATCAAAGCAATGTGACATATACAAAAGCATTACTCATTCAAATTAAATAGAGCATGTAACTGTATGCAACATTCTTACCAGACATTGCTTCACTAAACCACTGTGGCAGCATTCCATCATCCTCCCTGTATATGCCTCCAACTCCAGGGGCCAAAGCCATCAGTTCGTCACTCCGCCTCTGCCCCGATGCCACTCCATCCCAACGCTGATCTAGCCGCCCTGCCGGATCCTACCGCTGTCTCCCGCCCGGATCCGGCCGCCGTCTCCTCGGTTCTGGTCGCCGCCGACACCTTTCCGCCACCCATGGCACCGCTGCCTCGTCGGATCCGAGCAGCCTACATCGGATCCCGCCATCACCGTGCCGCCCCAGCCCAGATCCGTCGTGGGGTGGGGGGAGGAGGAGGCGGTGGCGGAGAGTGGGGAGGGCGGGGAGGCGGCGGCGGAGCGAGGGGGGGAGGAGGAGGAGAATGGCGGGCGCGCGGGTGGGAGGGAGGAGGCAAGGGTGGAGCGAAGGGGGGGGGGAGGAGGCGGCGGCGGAGCGGAGGGGTGGGCGGGAGGAGGCGGCGGCAGGCAGGGGGGAGGAGGAGGCGAGGGCGGATTGGCGGAGAACGGCGAGAGGGGAGGAGGAGGCGGGAGACGGGGAGAAATCGGCGGAGGCGGGGTGGAGGCGGCGGCGGGGCGGCGCTCGTGGTGCTCGTGGCTTTGGTGCTATCGCCGCTCCGCCGCCGCCGCCGCGGTCGCCATCTCCGGCCGAGAGGCCTTGCCCGGCCGGAGGGGTCCGCGCCGTCGCCGTCGCTCGACGTTAGCGCGCGCCGCGGCGGCGGCGGATGCGGCGGTGGATGAGCGAACCCGAGCCCGCGGCGGCACGGCGGAGAGGCGGATGGACGCGGCCCGCCTCCGCCGCGGCTCTCGGGAGAGGCGAAGAAGTGACCGGGAGGGGACGCGATGGTAGCGAGGCGAGGGTTTCGGCGGCGCGAAGGCCATCGGAGGGGAGAGGAGGAGGTGAGCCCCAAACCCTAGACTCGCGGCCGGGAGGATAAGAGAGCACGAGAGAGCTCGACTCGAGCTCTGCGCGTGTGGAGGAATCGGTGGGAGGTGTCGCGCTCGGGGTGAGGAGAGAGAGAGAGGAGAGATGAGGAACGGAGGAAGGCGAGGCCGAGACGAGACGGGGAGGAGGGAAGGGGGGGGAGGAGGAGGCGTCGGCGGCGGCAGCGCGTGGGTGGAGAGCTTGAAGGGCGCACAAATTCGGGGGCATCTCAATGATGTGCATGATTCAAATAATTTTGGCCTTACGATCTTCAATGAGTAAGAGAAAAAGACTTGAGGAGAGATCCAGACCATTCATTTGTATGGAGTTGGATTATTTGGTACACAAATCTGGGTGGACTTAGATTAGACATGACCATGGGGGAGGTTGAGGGTGGTGGATTTAGCAAAGAAAATTTTGGTGTATTATAGAGTAGGGTAGATTTAAGCCCCATGCCTCTTTAGCTCCCTTCTTCAGAGACTTTCGACAGTTGACGCCTATTCTCAATTCAGGTAGGCCGGAGCTCCCCTTTCACAACTTGTTCCTTTCCCTCGTTTGCTTGGCCACGGACGTGCCCGGCATGGGGCCCTAGTTGGCCAACCTGCCCACGAAGCAGGAGGAATGCATGTTGGATGCTCTCATGGGAGTAGGTGTTGTTTTTGTTGCAATATTTTGGTTTTATGTGTGTAACATTTTTTTATTTTATATGTGCAACATTTTGATTGCATGTATGTAACATTTTGATTTCATGTGTGTACTATTTTGATTTTATATGCGCAACATTGATATTTTTATCAAAATTTTGTGTTTCATACATGGGTGAGAAATGCTGTATACATGGATGAAAAATATTGTAACTGATTGTATGAAGCTAGCATCCGAATCAGATGTCCGAGCGCTAGCAACTCCCAAAAAAGTATAAAAAAAACAGTCCACACACACCAATCACTTTCAAAAGTAGCACGATCCAATTAGGAAGCTCTACATATTCCACGCGAGAACTTTAAAAGCTATACATTATATTCCACGCGAGAACTTTAAAGCCCTCGCTCTCACCCGGTTTGATCTGGTACGTCGGATCCCAATCGGTCGGACGGCCACAGGAACCGTTCCTACCTCTTTATCGCAGGAATTAGTTCTGGCGAGCCCAGAACGGAACGGGCCCGAAAAGAAAAGGATCAAACGCATACACGATCCTCCTGAGCTCCCCCACTCAACTGTTACAAATCCCGAATCGGCAACCCGCCCCCCTCCTCCGCTTCGCTCCCACATGCCGCCTCCTCTTCCTCCTCGTCGTCACCCTCCCAAACCCTAGCCGGTCCCCGAAACCCTAGATCCCCATGGCCGCGGCGCCCGGCGTGGGCCACGTGGTGGAGCGGTTCCGCGCGCGGCTGCGCGAGGAGGCGGGGGAGGACGTCGAGCCGGGCGCGGAGGACGTGGTGCGCGTGTACGGGGAGCTCCTCGCCGGGCTCACCTTCAACTGCAAGCCCATCATCACCGATCTCACCATCGTCGCGGGCGAGCACGCCGCGCTCGCCGCCAGGGGCATCGCCCGCGCCATCTGCGCCCGTATCGCCGAGGTCGCTGCTGCTCCTCCTCCCCCCTCCCTCCCTCCCAGGGTTTTGGGGGGGAGGTTGCGTTGTGTTTTGGGGAAGAGAAGCTTGGGATTCGAGAGTGGTTTGGGCTGGTCTATTTGCCCGACGGATGCTTGCTTGTGGATTTGTGTGGTTGCTAGGGTTTGGTGATATACGTGCTTGTGGTGTAAGTTGAGGAATTCTGTGGAATTAATTGTAGCAATGTATAAGTTTGGGCTTGATGCGCTTTGTAGACGACCTTTTTATCCCTAGTGTTTTTGTAACTGCTGCATTTCATGCGAGATTTTTGGAGGAATTAGTGCTCATGTAGTGCACAATCTCATAGTCCCTGTTCGTAGATGCTTTCTGGGCTGTAAATTTGGTTGCTAGAATTTAGTAATCAGAGGGAGTTTCAAGAGGTTTGAACTAATGGAAATGGAGTGTATAAGATTGGCGCTTAGCAGCATGTGATTTTTAATTGCTCTATTAGTTTTTAATATGGAGTTTCTGAGATTAGGTGTATCGGTAATAATGGTGTTAAATTTCCACCTTGTGTGCATAGGCATTTTGGTTGCAAAATTTGGTTGCTATGATATGATAACTGCTGCTTTGGATAGGAAATTAGGAAGTTTTTGACAGGTTTAATCTGGACTATTTGAATGGTGTAAATAATAGTTATGATGGTATATTAGTTTCTTGGAATACTTTGTAGATGGGATTTTGTTTGTTAAGATTTTAGAGCTGTTTCCTTGGTGAAATAGGATTGCAGCTTGAAGTGGAATTGCAGTCAAAAGGAGTTTAAAACTTTGGGCTTACTGGATTGGATACTTGGGCAGTATGAACCAATTAGCTGTTTCTTGGTTGATATGATTTGTTTATTGATGTTTGGCAATAGGCTAATAGTTTTGCTGTACTGTTCTAAAGAGGACAGTCTACAATTTTAAATGTCAATAATATGAGAACTAATCCTAAGAGCTAAGAGTAAATTAACTAACAGAATAGCCTGTAGTTTTCTTGTCATGTTCTGTTGGTCATATGGGACTTTTTAATTCAGATTTTCTCATCTGCATGCTTTCTATCAATTCTCTCCATCCCTAAGGTTCTTTTGCATGACAAGCGTCATTCTGCAATGTTTTTGCAGGTGCCAGTTGACCAGAAATTACCATCTTTGTATCTGCTAGATAGTATTGTGAAGAACATAGGACGGGAATATGTAGGGCATTTTGCCACTAGGTTGCAGAAGGTATTTTGTGATGCATATAGGAAAGTTCATCCCAATCAGTATGCTGCAATGCGACACCTCTTTGGTACTTGGTCGCAAGTGTTCCCTTCTTCTGTGCTCCAAGGGATTGAGGATGAGCTTCAGTTTTCTCCTTCAGAAAATAAGCGTCCTGCCACAGCAGTTAATCTGCGACAATCAGGGTCGCTATCTCCTAGGCCGTCTCATGTCATTCATGTAAATCCAAATTATCTAGAAGCTCAACACCAATTCAAGCATGCCACTACGGTAAGACAATCTGTGAATACCAACTCGATAATATCCAATAGATGGGTGTATTTGTCATGATTCAAGCATGATATATGTTTTTTTTTGTTGTCTATTTTCCTCTGTGGACTGCCAACTGTCAGTCTGTCACACACTTTGTGTTTGAAATCAATTTCAAACCTGTTGAAGTTTGTGCTTTTTTTATAAAAAAATTTCAGACGCATCAGCCAGCAACTCGAGGCAACAGGCAAATGGCTGATGTGGAGGATGATCAGATAAATGGGTTAACATCAAAAAGTTTGCGAGGATTTCCTGGAACTTCAAAGCTCCAGGTATTGGGTGTTCCATCTCCCCTCTTGCTCTTTCTGTCATTCTCTCACTGTCTCCTATTCCTAGCCTGGCTTCCCACCCTACAAGCTCTTAGGATACCCTTCTAGCACTGATTAATGCTCACTATGGAGTTCACTCTTTTTCTGAACCAGAGAGTAACAACTTCTGTTTGATTTGCTAGTAGTGCTTCCATGCTCTTGTGAAAACTAAGCTGTACAAATCCTAAATCATTAGTGTTAGTAGTGGGGCAGTGGGCGGCGGCAAATCAGATCCGTAACATGCTTTAAAATTTGTGCTTTTCACTTTGTTGGAGAGCATAGAAGCATTAATATTCTTCTTTCATATATATACTGATTACTGACTCAACAATAGTGGCTCCGATTGTGCTCTTTATTGGTTAACAAAGGAAAACCATTCCTTTGTTGTTTTTTCTGGGGAACATCTATATTTATTTGAGATAGCAACAATCATGTGCCATGTATATTTGTAAACCTGCTTCTATTCCAAGTCTTCTGAGAGCTCCTACCAACTCTTATTTCTGAGTTAATGTTAAATGCCGCCCTCAATCTTATGTAGATGACTTTTATATTGCTTGAGATAATGACATAATGTAATGTTCTCTGGTTTTCTCCATGTGAAATGGGGTCCATTTATTTATTTCAAAACAAAACTGCCTCTTTCAGTAACTTTTTTTTTATTTTAATTCAAGTACTAAATGATGTTGCTACTTGTGGTTTTTTTACTTATAATGTATCATGTTACTTGTACTTATAACTCAAGTGTTACTTATAATCTGTCTTGGAATCATACGGACAGAAATCTACAATACTGTATGCTGATGATCCGGATCAACAAGAGACATTTCGATCACATACTGGAATGACAAGGGCAAGTTCACCACATCTTTTGAGCACACAACCCTCCATTCTTAATCCAGAAAGGCCATTAGCCAATTCGAGAGGAAACTTGTCCAGATCGCCACCTCTTGATGTGCTCCCTAGGAATGCATCCCCCAAGAGACCACTGGAGAGGCCACCACCATCTCATTCTGTATTGGGACACAGACTGCCTGGTCGAAATGGTTGGTTTGAACGGAAATGGGCTTTTGATGATGGTGCACAGTGGCCTTCGATGAGCATGCTTGATGAAGAATATAGGAAGCAAAGTGCAAGAGAACTTATTGATGCTTATGGAAATTCTCAAGGCAAAGATGCTGATGAAGGGCTTCACAAGATGCAACGCCTAGTTTCAAATGGCATGGCAAGCAAATCTAGTGCACAGAAATGGCTCACTTCAGAAGAAGAGGAGTATTCTTGGGAGGATATGAGTCCGACTTTGACTGACCGAAACAGAAGCAGCATGCCTTCTTTACCTCCCACTGGAACCCTGAGAACTGGATTTCCTGGGCCAAACACTGGACTACTGGAATCTGATATTGGGAGGCTCAGTTGGCCAGCCCAAGCTCCTCGACCAGCAGTTGATGGTCCAGCATTAAATCTTGAAGACAGGATCACCGCTACTGGTGTATGTCTGATCTCTCTTTAATTATGATGAATAGTAGCATTGATATAACACTTCCTGTGCCTTTTATCACTTCTTTTACTCCCGGCTTTCACAGAAACGTGTTGTTTTTTTGTACTTTCTCACGGACTTCAATATAAAACTTTGATCACTTCGTTTTATTGTAATATATTTGTAATATAAATAAAATTATGCTGTTAGGAAAGTATTCTTTGCTGCAAATGTTCTCATGGATTTCAGGTAGCCGGTCTATTACAATGATATTGTTGGTATAAGTTAAAAAGATTTGATCACATGCATCCCATGGTGACACTTCTTTGTGACCGAAAGGAGTAACTATATTGTCTTTGCCTATTCCTTTTTTTGTCTGTTGATTCTCATCCTTGGCAGTTACTTATTTGTCCAAAACTGTTCCTTTAGAAACTCACTACCTATATATACTGTTAGGAGGAGCCACTTCAACACTACAATGTTTTAGCACTGTATTTCTTTGGGTTTCAGAATTCAGATGCTACGGAATGTATGCGTTCTTTTATGAAGAGTTCTCAATAATTTTCAGGAGCACATATACCATGCATAGAACTAGCTTATGATTTCCCAGTAGCCTTCAGAAGTTTGAACTCTGAAAAGTATACACCATATATTCTTTCACCGCTTCATTGCCATAATGTCTAACTGCAACTTTTCAAATTTTATCCTTACACCGAGTGAAATTCGTGTGCAGTTCATCTTAAAACAACTGGTAGTGTTGTATCACTATGAATCTACTTTAATTACTGTTGACATAGCATTGCCTTTTTTTTTTGCAGCCTATTGATATGGCCACTAGTAGGAGATATCTAGGCAATTTTGGTGCTCAGAATGGAACTTTTCCAGAGTACCAGAGTTCTGAACATACCCTCGATCCTGGGCGAATTCCTACCATGTCAGCTCCACCTTGGCAGCAGAGTATTGGTCTACCATTGCGAGTACAAGCACCTCAACCTGCATCAACACTGAATAGAATACCACTGCCTACTGATAGTGAAATACCAGTGAAGAGGTTCGCCACTGGTGGCATGTATGATGCTTTGAATGTAGATATACCCTTGGTGGAGAAGCACAGGTCCTCACCTGCTCCTGCTCCTCCTCCTATAGAATGGCCCCTCCATCATACTCAGTCACTAACTGTGCCACCAATTCCACCTGATACAAAACTTGTTAGAAGTGCAGCAGATCTAGAAATTAGGCCATTTATTAGCCAAGGAGCCAATTCATCTGTATTTGTTCCACGGCATCAATATGATGCCTTGGATAGGAAAGCAATAAGTACCGGTAACTTAGCCCAACCACCATATCAGCACCCAGATTTGTTGTCATCAAGTCAACAAAACCAAGGTACAATTTTGGGAAACCAATCTCAGCCTCATCATCCACTGCAGTTTCAGCCCCCTCCCCATCCTCACCTTCAGGAGTCATTTAGAAGCTTTGCGCCCAGCATGTCTGTAGCTCCGCCCCAACATCTATTCCAAGGACAAGGAAGTAATGCAGCAATACAACCAGTCGCACTTCTGCCGAACTCTTTTTCTGTACCATCTGCTGTGCCACCATATGGTGTGCCTTCGATGCCCAGTTTTGCTCTGCCACCATTACCCCCTGGACCACCTCCTGCTTCATTGCAGATGGGTCCATCATCATCACAAGTTGGGGGCCCTACAGCAATTTTCTCTGGACTGTTAAGTAACCTTATGCAGCAGGGTGTAATTTCACTGGAAGCAACTAGCCAAACTCAGGTACTTCTCATGCATGTGTGCACCTCATTGGCGGTATCTGATATTATTCAGTTAATACATATGCAATTAATTCGATGGTTTTCATTATACTTGTAAATCTGTTCTTTTAGGACTCTGTTGGAGTTGACTTCAATGTAGACCTCAAGGTACCAAATGAGTCTGTCATTAATGCTCTGTATCAGGATCTTCCGAGGCAATGCAAAACTTGTGGCCTTCGTTTCAAATGCCAAGAAGAGCACCGTGTTCACATGGATTGGCATGTTACGAAAAATAGAAATTCAAAGAATCGTAAGCAGTCTTCACGTAAATATTTTGTCACTGTGGGGGAATGGTTAAGAGCAGCAGAAACAGTAGGAAACGATGGAGTTCCTTCTTTTGAGCCCGCAGAAACAGTCCCAGACAGAAAAGAAGAGAAAGAAATAGCTGTTCCTGCAGATGAGGACCAAATGGCATGTGCTTTATGTCAAGAGCCATTTGAGGATTTCTACAGTGATGAAACTGAAGAGTGGATGTACAAAGGTGCAGTTTACATGAATGCACCAGATGGTAATATTGATGGTCTTGGAAGGTCGCAGTTGGGACCTATTGTCCATGCTAAATGTCAATCTGGGCCCAACAATACTTCTTAGGCGGGCCTAGCTGGTGAGTATCTGTGCATTCCATTTACAACAAAAATGTGCAAAATTTAAGTTGGAGAAGACATTATGTCTCGAGCTTGCCTTACTACAGTTGAGAGTATAATTTGTTTCTACTATATGGCTAATGTCTGTATGCTAACACGTGTTCAGCTGCAGTTATATTTTATTATGATATTAATATTATCTGACTAGATTGTAATTCTGGATGTGATATTAACTTCTTACTTCTTTAAGTTGATTTCAGGAAGCATGATCATGTGCATAGTGTAACAAAATCAGCTAATGACTATGGGTAATGATGGAAAGCCCATAATTTAGCATATACCATTTCGTGCAATGGTGATTTGCCTAGATGGCAATGTGCACTACAATGACTATGCTTTTAAGATTTCTGATATTTGTATCTAGGGTGGACAGAACCTTGGGCAGGCTTGGTCTAGTTCGTATAATTTAGGGGTTAATTCAGTCTACTGTGGTGCATGTGTATTTGTGATTTACCATGCTTGCCATTGCAGCCCCACTAACCTGTGCAATTGTCATGTCAGCCCAGCATGGAAAGAATATTTGTTATTTCACAAAGTGCCGCTGCTAATAGCACTGTTCCAATGCTTTTTCTCAAAGGGACATAAAATTACATGAGTTGTCAATTTTACCACTACATTTCTGTTTATCATGCTGGAAATGTTGCACTTTATTTTACAGAATGACACTAATACATGAACGTGATTCATCGCGCATTTTTGTTATTTACCGATGTAAGGTAATATTTTAGTGCTCAAGGTCTTTGTTTTTTGTGTGTGTTAATATTAGGCATATATGCCAATATTCTTTGTAATTGTCTGTTCATGGAATAGGTAAACCACATGTAAGCACACATACCATGCAAGTGCTGAGCGGTGGGGTGACTGCTCGCTTACTGCAATTTGGAAGATTGCGCTTCTTGTTACACTGAAGACTGCTATTTCCTTTTGTGTATTTGTTACACTGAAGACTGCTATTTCCTTTTGTGTTTAAATACGTAACTGATCTAAACCTCGGATTACTTCATGTAACCAGTAATATCGCCTTTTCCTACTTTTCAAAATTTGCCTCTTTGGACAGTAAAACCTCGATAACAGTAGTAATTATAGATAGGAAGATTAGTAGCTAATCGGTAATGTTCTGAAATTGAGATCTATTTAGTTCCTGTTTGCCATTGCTGTGCCATGGAAAATTGTAGGAATATTTACCTATACCAGTAACATTTTGCTGTTATGGCTCCAAAAAATATGCTTTCAAGTAGTTATTACCAGTGTTCTATAAGGCGGCATTAGGCGGCCGCCTAGGCGGGCGTAGGCACTGGACGGAGCCCCGCCGCCACGCCTTGGTCAAAATCGGCAAGTTAGGTGGCCAGCCCGCCTAAGCGGCCTTCGGCAGTCAAAGGCGGAGCTGTCGCCGCGCGGAGATCTATGTAGCACGGACACTTGGTAAAATAGCCGTATCCGTGTCCGACACCGTGTCGGACACGGATACGACACGGATACGTCTTCGACACGTGTCGGAGACGTATCGACCGATTTTAGAATTAATTTTAATTAGTAAAATTCTCGACACGTGTCGGACACACTAAATACATGAATCAGACACAGCCTGGACACAGCCGGTCCAAGACACGGTCGGCCCATTACCCATAACGCACGCACGGCGTGCCCTAACCCTAACGCACGCATCGCACGCACGAGCAGCCGAGCGCGTTATACGGCCGCCGCTCGCATCGTGCGATCGTCTTTGCTCGCGATCGATCGCTCGCGCGCGCGCGCCGCTCCCGCTCCGCGCACTCGCCGCCGCCCATCGGCTTCCTCCCGCTCGTCGCCGCTTCTTCCCACCCCAGCGCGCGCTCGCGCGCCGCCGCCCCGCTCGCGCGCACTCACCGCGCCTCCGCTTCCTCCCTGGCGTCGTCGGCTTCTCCCACTCCCTGCGTCGTCCGCTTCTTCCTCACTCCCAGCGCGCCGCCCCGCCTCCTACACCTCGTCGCCGCCCGTCGGTTTCCTCCCTAAGCGCCGTCGGCTTCCTCCCCAAGCGCCGTCGGCTTCTTCCCCGCGTGCCGCCGGATTCGTCCCCGCGCGCCGCCAGATTCGTCGCCAAGCACCGCCGGCTTCTTCCCCAAGCGCCGCCCGTCGGCTTCCTCCCCAAGCGTCGCCGGCTTCTTCCCCACTCGCAGTTTAATAAGCATGTGGAAATATAGAAAATAATACATACATATATATATATAATTTATTATTTAAATATATATAGCTGTGTCGCCGTATCGGTCTTTTTGGGAAAACGGCGAATTCCAGTGTCGGTGTCGTGTCGTGTCGTGTCGACGTATCCGTGTCCATGCTACATAGGCGGAGATGTGTCTGGCTCTGCCATGGCAGCTACCGGAGCTGGAGAAAAGGTGTAGAAGGAGGAGAGAAGCAAACGGATGTCAGGGAAGAGGAAAAGAAGAATCTGGGCTCTGGCGGCGCTGATGTGGTGTGGAGGGAGCTGTAGAGGGGGCGGCTGTACGGGATTGGAGGAGGCGGTGAAGGACGGTGCGACGCGGTGGAGTTGGGGTGGTGCATCGAACTGGCGGTGAGAGATGGATACAGAGGAGGTACTGGGCGGCAAGCTGCGGATGGCACGAGAGTAGAGAAGCAAGAAGGTTAAGGAAGAAGAAGTCTAGGCTCAAAATTGGGGATTCGGCCAGGGATGGGAGAATTTATTAGGGATTGATAATTTTGTGATTAGTCCTCTAAGTTCTACGATATTGCAAAATAGTCCTTTTCTCCTTGAAATTCTTCTATTGGGACCCGCCAAAAGTCTATTTTCTTCGTAGTTTGATCCTACGTGCCTGTGATGACACATACATCTGCAGGATTTACAACTTTACATCAAATATTTAGCTATTTACATTAAATATATATGCATGATTGCTCATCTTCGGTCTGCTGTCCTTATTTTTAATTCGGCCACCTAGGCCCCCAGGCGTGAGGCCTCACCGTGCCGCCCGTCTAGTGGCTTCTTGGACATTGGTTATTGCATGCGAAAAAAATAGAGAACAAAGGTTCTTATTAAAAGCCACTACAAAAGTTCTTATTAAAAGCCACTGCAATCCCAAACAATGTCTTTGTTTTTTTCCCCCTAATATGGTATATGATACTTTCCTATGAAAAATTGGGGGTGTTGGTTCGCTCTTTTTACCATCATTATGTTTGTTTAAAAATGTATTTTGCTGTTAATATCAACAGAATGTGATGGTTTCAACTTTAATCACAATTAATTGCTAGCAATGGCAATGTTATCTGGAAAATTCTATCGCCTTAAAAGAATGATGATTGTGCTTTCTGGGATTACTCTTGGTTAAGAGGATTCTCATGGTCCATATGAGCAATACAATTATGCATCTTCTTTATATTTCAAGTATTTATCGTAACAGATAATGCGAAGTTTGCCATCATCTAATGCTTAACAAAATTCCCTTAGAAGTGTATCATTCAAAGAGATAACTATGTTGTTTGCTGCATGGAATTAACTAATTTTCAACTTAATTGCAGGAACTCTTGCCTCGTTTGTTTCAATTTCTTTGGTTGCGGCTTTAGACAAGACCTGTAAACTACTGGAGAAATCAGTTTTTGGTATGCTTAACCTTTTCCCCACTCTTAACGGTTCAGGTTTGCATAGAATGTTAATGTGACAATAGTGTAAAACTGTAAATGTACTTTGTGTAATCTAGTGATTGAGCATGAGTAATTTTCTCTACAGTCACCTCACTATTGGAGCGTGTTCTATTATTTCGTCCCTTTCACAGTTGGAGCATGCTGCTTCTACATTACTATAATCTATATTGACGTCTCGTGTTTAGGGTGGCAGGCAGCATAGTTCAGGACGGACTTATATGTACTATCACCTCACTGAACATGCAAAAGAATATCTTTCTTGTCCTCCTCTCTCTCATGCAGGATAATTCCAGTCTGCTAGTTGGCTGGTAACTCACAAAAAAATCGCAAGGATCATGCAAGACGACCAAGAATGAAGGCATCAGTCAACAGCTTACGTGTTGATGGTGGATCTGGATGCCGCTATTTTTTTCATCAATCTTTTCTTTCTTTGTAAGTTGTGAGCATTGTAACAGTACTCTGACAATAACTCTTGGTCGCTTGTATGATTCCACCTTGCTGGATATATTTGCGCATGCCAAATTAAGATGAGATTGCTTCTTAAGCTCCATTCTTCGTTTTGGAAGATATGCTGTTACCAATTGGTCTGTGAAACCCCGTTGTTGTACATTTTTTTTAAGCTAGAATATTATGTGCTATGTCGGTTTTATTGCCAAGTAAGCTGAACTGGCTTGTTAACATGTGTAGTACTCTCGCTTGGGTCTCATCCTTCGCCAGTCAGTGAGTCGGTGACTAGAGGCAAAGCTTGCTATCTGTAGACTGCATTCCATCCAAGGGCAAGCATCGAATCTGATATTCTCCTAGGCAAGAAAAACGTTTTTTCCCATGAATGACTATGTAGTACTTGGCCCAACCCGGCCTATGCCGTGCCCCATATAAGAGAGAGACTGGTGGGGAGGCAAAAGTTGATTTGCTCTCCCCATCCCCCGTGCTCACCTGCTGTTGTCCCCCCCCTCGCGTTGCTGCTGTTGGTGCCGCCGTGTCCTACCGTCGCTGCCCCTGTCCTGTGTCGCCGGTGTGCCACCGCCGCCAAGCTGCTAGCTCGCCGCTCCACCGGCCGCACCTCGCTGCTCCTGCTGCGGATGCCGCTCGGGTGCGCAGCCGCCGTCCCCAGCTTACGCGCGCCGCCCTCGGCTCGTCGCTGCTAGCCGCCCTTCGGCAGCCGCCGTCGCCGCTCTCCTGCTCCGCCAGCTGCGCGCCGCGCAAGGGAGCAAGGGGGAGGGCCAGGCTCCGGCGGGGGAGAAGAGGGGAGGGGAGGGCCACGCCGGCCGATAGGGAGGGAAAAGAGAGCGCCGATCGTGGAAGGGAAATAGAGGAGGAGGGAGGCGTCGGCGTGGAAAGAGGAGAAGAAGAAGAGCCGCCGACGTGAAGAGAAGAAAAAAAGAAGCGCCGACTAGAAGGAAAGAAAGAAAGAAAAGAAAAGAGAGAGAGAAGGAAGAGAGGAAAAGAACGAAAGAAAAGAAAAGAGGAAGAAAAGAGAAAAAAAGGAAGAAAGAAGTGGAAGAGAAAAGGAAATCTGGTCCGCCGCCAGATCTGCTAGATTCGACTGAGGAAAAGAAAGTAGTGCCTCGACCCAGTCGCTTGTGGCCAGGGTAACGCTCGAAAACCCTTCTCCCTATTTATTTGCCGAGTTGGGCATAAGTTAATATGTCGATAATTAGAATTGAGGCATATGACCATTTAATTATCGTTATTAATATAATCGCTCGATGATTTAAATCGATCGCACGATTGATCCGTCGATCGTGGCGTAAGAGGAGGAGGAGAGCATAAATTGAGGTTAAATAGTATAATCGATTAAAATAAGTTTAAGTGGGTAAAATTCGATCTACGAGTAGAAATGATGAAATCGCTAAATGTTCGAATTGATTAAGCACCGGACAATGAGATGTTGCCTGGTGGGACAAGAATGGGTTATGGCGAATTGGGCGTTAGAGTGATGTCATTTGCTCGTACTTAAATGTATTGCATGAGTGATGAATTGAAATAGTTAATGCTTGTTCAGGTGGCGATTCAAGTCGATGTCGTGCACGCACCATCCGCCAGGTTAACAAGCAAGTGCATGGCCTCTAGGTCTTTGTACCGTGTATGAAATGCTGAGCTCGTACATGAAGTGCTCTTTACACTACGTTATTTTGTTTCGAACAAATAGGAACAACTATCTGACAGATAGGAATTCAGCTGTTCATTTAACTAGTAACAACTGGAAACGGAGAAATTAAAGCCTCACCATTTAAGTAGAAAAAACTACAAGCACACATCCTTGTAAATCCAAAAGGAGGCACCAATCTCCATCGTCTCCAACCCCTACTAGCTAGGCAGGCACCGGCCTGAAAGTCTGAACAACAGTAGACACACATCACAAAGTACAGATCAAATTGGGGCTTTATACCCCTTGAAGAGAAAAATTATAAGGAGCCCTAACATAGAGAATTCAGAATAACATGCTCATTAGCAGCATCCATTCATGATGTGAAATATATTGAAGGTGGAAGTCAATGCCCGAACCATCCCCCCTTGCATAGCGGTGACGCATCTTTTCCGCGATATTTTTCGCAAGCGCTGAGTTACTCGCGAAATCGAGCACCACATGGCAAGGAGAGTCTGAGGTGCGTTCTTGACTCCCCAATGACGAAAGCTCCAAAACTTTGCTGCTCCTGCAGAAACTTCAAACATACATGAATTGTCAGAGCATGCCAATCAAGGCAGCAGCACATCAAGAAAGTGCATGCTCTAAAGCTCGCGGAGCTTCCTTCTAAGAGTAGTGTATGAAAGAGGAGGTCTTAAGTCAATAAGACTTAGTCACAGTGACTTTATAGCAAGCAAAAAATAATATCAACCAAATCTTACGTGGCAGAGAGAGAGGAATGGAGAGAGAAGGAACCTAAGGCTACTAAATTACAGCTAGCTATAGCTTAGTCGTAAAAATATGCATTTCACTCTCTAACACTAGCTGGGTAAAAATATGCATTTCACTCTCTAACACAAATAGTTATTGTAATAGCTACCTTATTGTATGAACTATTTTTTTGAAGACTATAGATGAAATGGATAAGTGTTATAGCCACTAGTTAGCTATACTATTGTACTTGCTCTAAGGATCATATATATTTAGCCCTGAAATGACGAAATCAATGTAAATGCTCTGATTAGAGATGCACCTTGCAAGCATATGCATGAGCTTCTCTGATTAAAGGCCTACTGCGGATTGCTCTCCCTGCAGACGGCGGCCTTGATGCGCTCCACCGTGCAGGCGATGAGGCTGTTCACCGTCGCGACGGAGCCCAGCGAGAGCTTCGCCGTCGGGACGGAGTCGACCAATATCTGGAACGCCACCGTCAGGAGGGACCCGCCGGAGCCGGCGTTTTCCCCGGCGCACCCTCCTCCTCCCCCTTGCACGGTGCCCGACGGCCCGTCGGGCAGGATGGCGAAGCCCGACGGCAGGAGCGCCACGTAGTCGGGGTCGCCGCCGTTGAGTACCACGTTCATCGCCACGATGTCCACCGGCGCGTAGACGACGTATGACCCCGACGCGTCGGTGCAGCTCTCCTGCAGGATCAGCATGTTGCCCTGGTTTGAGTTTGCACTCTGCATACAAATCACACCATCGATCGATCAGAAACAAGAGCTCATACTTCATCCATGTCACATATTCTTAATCAATCAATACAAAGAAAATCATGTGCAAGTAATCATGTACTAATCAATTGTCAGATGCATGAAGAGTAAAATTTGAGTAGATTTGCCGTCATGGGCACTTACATTTACACGAAGAAGCCCGACACAGTTGCCATGGTCGCGGCCGTTGGCGATGTGAGCCATTTCTTGGACGACGCCACCGTTGGACAGAATGTCCCACTGCAAGTTCAAAATTTGTCAAGAAAATCCTTCGCCCAGCAATGGCACGTTTTCCTAGGTAGAAAGTAGCAAAGCCGTCGGCAATGCCATGCGACGTGTACATACCTCGCTGCGAGAGCTCTCGTCGCGGAGGAAGTCGAAGACCCTCTTGGGCGGGACGGGAAGCCAGAAGGAGGTGGCGGCGTTGAGGACGATGCCCGGCGGCCTGCCAGGGTCGTCGACGCTCTTCCTCGTCATGACGCGCACATCCTCCGCGCCGCTGCCCGACAGCGTCGTCCACTGGTGCGCGACGGACGCCGTCACGCCGCCGCAGAAGCTCGTCACCATCCGCTCCGCCAGCTTCAGCATGCTCTTCCTCCCCTCCACGCTTGTGATCACTGCGAGCAACATCATCGTTCATCCATGCATACAGATACAAATCACATACATGTTGCGCCAGTCTTAATTGCATTTCATTGTGTTGTGTCGCGCAGGAGTGATTCGTGTGTACCGCCGAGGTCGCCGTTGGGGATGTTGCTGGCCATGGCGCTGGCGAGGCGCTCGCACTGCCGGTCCAGCGTACCGACCCACCGTTTCGCGCCGAATGCGAGGCCGGAGTTCACCAACGGCTTGTAGATGTTGTGCACCGACCTGTCGTCCGCCTCCACATGCTCCACCCAGGTCACCTACATGCACAGCAACTCAAAACATGTAAAACTTCGCCGGCAGTACACTGCCATCGATACGACTTTCGCTGGCAGAACATTAACGATGTTGATTTTGCTGTCCGTAAAATCGCTATTTCGCGGTACAGTAAATCGATGAAGAAATTTCATAAGGAATTAACCTTTGAGTAGCCGTTGGGCATTTCTTGGATAAGGCAGCCGGATGGCCTGCGCCGGCACATCAAGACAGGGCTAGGGCGGAGGCTGTCCAGCGAGATATCGACGACAGCCCATGTCCCGTCGGAATTGTGCTTGCAGTACCTCATGAAGTAGCTCTCCCGTGTCGGCACCAATGGCGACGGCACTTGAAACTCCATTGACATCTGCAAGTTGAACAGCATTGCAGTTGTTTTTTTTAGATAATGGAACGGGGTTCCAGCCTCTACATCGTAGCATTGCAGTTGTAAGGTATACATGATATGATTTACAGAATTTCGAATGCATTAGATAAATGCTTGTGCTTTGGTGCATGCTATTGAAACAAGGAGCCATGAACTAAGGAAAAGAGGAAGAGGAATCATAGATATGATTTAGCCATGGACACACACCACTTGCAATGCACCATTGTAGTTCCCTGCCACGCCGGTCGATAAAACCTCGTGCGTCGAAGCTCTCGACACGATGCTCGAGAACACCGTCACGAATTGATTCTACATGCGCAAATTAATTCAAACAGATCAGGAAATCAATCGAATCCAACTACTAGAATTGATTTACACCATCAGAACTGATATTATAACTGACCACATCCATGAGGATTTCGACAAGGTTGTCATGCGTCATGATCACGACGGCGCTGTCGCGGGACGCCTCCGACTTGAGCCCGTACTGCTTGGGCCCAAGCCCCCTCGGGAACATCCGGCCGTACTCCTCCTCGTTCAGCGCCTCCGTCGGGCCGTCGACGAGCCCGGGCGCGGCCCACAGCGGCTCGTCGAGCCGCGCCATCTGGATGAGCTCGTCCATGGCAGCCACGGCCAGCTCGACGATCATGGGCTTGTCAATGTCGAGCTGGCCACCGGACACGCTCCTCAGGAGGTCCCCCGCACTTAACATGTCGGCGCCGAGGCTCGGCTGGACGCCGTAGGCGCCGGCGAGGTCCAGCGGGGAGCGGGCGGCAGCGACAGCCAGCGGGCTGGAGAGCACCGGGAAGGACACCATCGGCTTCCCGACGTGCTTGGCTGCTATCCCCGATATCCTGTCGATCTGGAGTTGCATCAAGAAGATCAGTATCTGTCATGAATTAATTGCATGCTCTTGTGATCATCGACTTGTATACCTCTTCTCGGAGATGGGCGTTCTCGACCCTGAGGTGGTGCTCGTCGAAGGACATCTCGCCGAGGGCGGCGGGGCCGCCGCAGTTGGGGCAGGACGCGCTGCTGAGCGCCTCCTTGTAGCGCATGTTCTCCGCGCGCAGCTTGTCGTTCTCCGCGCGAAGCTGCCCGTTCTCCTGCCTCTCGTGCTGGTTCTGCACACCACATCAACATGCACATACATCATGTGGTTACATGCATGCATGGCCTCTCATGCAAGGTTGGACTAAATACGCCCTTCGAATGCATGCAGTCAAAATGAATTAATTTTTGCTAAAGATATGTCTAGAATGTATGCTTTGGATATATTTCACTTTTGTAACTGCTTTTGAATATGTGCTAACAAAACTTAGTGGCCAAAGTCACCTCCTATTGACTTCGAAAAGTTTAAAACCGTCACTCTTCTGTGTGGAGGGATGTGCATGCAAAAAGCTGGCATGCAATTGTTTGTTTGCAAATAACTAGCTTGTGTGGTCAATAGTTACATATATAGTAGTAACTGACCATGAATTCAGCGTACGTGTTAGTTGATGAAGAGGTTGTGACGCAAATTTGGAGAAATTAAGCATTGGAATTGAAATTTAACCAAATATTTTTCAATCTTTTCCAAGCGTATTGTTCTGAGGCCACCAAGAACACTCTTATCTAGTACTATGCATTAGTACTAATTATATAATTACCTTCATCTGTGTGCGCTTGTTCTGAAACCAAAACTTGATTTGCAGCGGCTCGAGGCCGAGATCCCGGCTCAGCTCCTTGCGCTGCTTGTCGTCCGGGTGCGGGCACTCCTTGAAGAAACTGATCAAAATTCACAAACATTTACTCACGAATTTACATGAATTTGTCAAAAGTCTTACTAGGAAAGAAGAAAAGTTTGTGGGTTCATGGAAGTCTTACGCTTCCATCTCTTGGATCTGGTGCTGGGTGTGGCGGTGATACCGCTTCTTGCGCGGCCGCTGGTTGGGGTCCTGGTCGTCGCCGGAGACGCCGTCGGCGTCGACGTTCTCGCTGCACGACTTGCTCTCGAAGTCGTCCACGAGCCCATCTGCCCGGCCGTGGATCATGTTGTCGCCGCTGTCTGCTGCCGCCGTCGTCGCCGGGATCTGATCAAAGAGTTGCTGCTGGAATGCTTGCTGCAGATGCTGACTATCTAGCAAGTCAGCCTGCACTTTCAGTCGACACAAGAGGCAGAAATTAAGATCTCATTACATAAAGATGAAGAGCTCAACTCAGATAGGTGCCTTAAATCACCTAGGTTTTGTGACTGAGTACAAATTTGCACAACTACGAATGAGAAAGCAAGAACTACATATGAGGAAAAGCTATAGGGACTAAAAATCTAGAGAGAGATGTTTCTGTACTTTCCTCAAAATAATTTGCACAGCTTTTAAAGCAGAACTGAATGATGGATAGTGATTACTTACCCCTTTATGTGCTTTGAGATTAGTGCTATTCTTGTTAGAGTAGAAAGTATGAAAGTACTACTCAAATTCAGAATGGAAAATTTTGCTTATTCTTTTTTTATTTAAAAACATGGTTTTTCTGAATAGTGGTTACTTTGGGAGCAAAAGGGGAAGTTGCTTCTGTTCAGTAATAAGGTGGCATAAAAAGCAGAAGTGAAGCAACAACCTTTTCATCTTATTCAATTCATTGTTGTTCTGTTTATTTGTAGAAGATGCATGCTTGTCAAAAAAAGGTCGTAGCTTGCTTTTTAGTAAGATGCTAAGAATAAAGGGCCATGGAAAGCACACACAATCTTCTCTACGTGCGTGTGTGTAAACGATCTTTCTTGAAAGGAAAAAGATCAGCATGCAAGATCAAGAACTAGAGAAGGCTATGATCCTTGCTCGACTTCAGGTTTAGGCTGATCGATGGTTCTTCCCTGTCCCTTGATCCATGTATGGAGAGTTGCCACTTAATTACAAGAGATCAACTTGTTTTTCCCTACCTGTATCTCCTGCCTGCAGTACTGCTCATTTTCCATTAAATATCAAATTAATTGTTCAGTATCCTCTAATGGTTCGCCCAATTAATACATGCATATCGCCTACTGTTTCACACCGCAATTAATCAAAAAGAAAAAAAAAGATACAGATGCACACACAGGAACAAAACACAAAAAGCAAAAGAGCAGCAACAAAAAGCAAGAGAGCAACAAGTCAACAACAAAACACAAACTTCTCTTTTTTTTTGTTTCCAAAACTACTCAAAGACTCTGATTTTCTTCATCTCAAGTTTCTTTCTGAGCTTTACCTGGCTTAGGGACAGCGCGGACGGCGATCCATACGCCACGTCGTTCCGGCCGATCATCGACGGCATGCGCCTGGCCGGCGTCATGGTCGTCGTACCGGCTCTATCGCTGCCTAGCTAGTGCCTCCCAAACCCTATTTCTTGCCCACTAGCTCCTGCCATTTGTATGCGTCACAGGCAGTACTCCAACCAAAGGAAAGTACTAGTCAGCCAGCCCATATGCACACAGAACTGGCTTGCACGCCACGTAACGACACAGGTAGCAGCAGATCTAGGGCAAGCACATGCAATAACTGTCAAGCCAAGAACTTTGCAAGGAGCAGCAAAGTAGGCAGTGAGATCTAAGAAAGTGGTCTATATATCTCTGATTTCTCTGTGTAATAGAGCTAGATACTTGTTGCTTCCAGGAAGCATGATATTGCATGCAAGAAGTTGCAGGGGGTGTGTAGTATGTATCTAGCTAACAAGAAGCGGCGAGATGCAGAGATCTTTGAGAGGAGGAAGAAGAAGCCATGGGAGGAGGAGGAAGAAAGGGGAACGGCGGATGGAGAGAATGTGGAGATGGGGAGGAGTTATTGCTGGGGAGTGTTGAGCGGATGCGATCGCATTTATTGAGAGAGGATGCAGCGTTATTGCTCGGTGCTCGGCCGCCGCGCGGGGGGGTTAACATTTCCCAGAAGAAGCGTACACGGTGAAATATATGTTCTATTTTTCTCTTGACCTTAACTTTTCATTACCACATGATGGTATCTAGACCTTATATATTTACCTAGCGCCTATATATACAGTAGTTTAGCCTGGTCTTTAAGCAGAGAATCCGGATGCCACACCCCGGCCCGTTCCAAACATCTATAGGGTATGTTCTTTTTGGTTATGACTTATGACTTTTGGCTGAAATTTTTGAATTTTGGCTGTTTACGGTACAGATTACGGAGAGATAAATACTCACTTGCGATTTTGACTGGTACAGATGTTGGGCTTTTAACATGTAGATCTTTTAACTTGTAGACCCTGTCTTAAGAAAATACTCCATTTGAAAGTTAGATATTGTAGCAAAAGCCAAAAGTCACCAGCTTTTGACTTAAAGAACAGGCCCTATAACTTCTTATTCCATAAACCAAAGCCAAAAGGCCGTTTAGAACACGCTGAAGTGTTTTCCCCTCTTTTATCATGGAGATATAGCATTATTTTTCTTTTTTTATTTTCCGATAATTGAATATATACATAAGAAAAAGCTAACTACTGCAGTGCTATTTCGTCCAAAAGCCACAACACTCTCAAACATGATCTAATCTGACCATTAAAAAAACAAATTGACTTTGCACAGTCTAATATTGCACAACTTAAATTAGTGAATTTTGTAATACAGTCAATGTTTTTCCAACACCATAACCTTCTACAATATTAGAGTGTTAGTTCATATATGAATAATCATAATGTCTTCCAATTTTTAATTTCATGGCAGCATGAGTTGCTACAGTACGTACGTATGTGTGTGTTGAAACACGCAGTGCAAATTCAATTAATGCTAGATCGACCTATTTCATCGTCATGGTATGCTCTCCCAACTCAAAGATCGCGTATGACCATCGGTTTGGTGGGTGACAATATTTATGAAGCTAAGAGACTTGAATAACTAAAATCCAAAATTTGCAGCTTCTTCGTTTTCCCCCCTTTGTGTGCAGTTATTTTTTTGAAGAGTGATTCAATGCTTTCCCACCATATAGTGGCTTGCACTAATCTTAATATATTCAAGGCGTAAGCTAAAATCAATTCTTGACTATACATCAATATTAGTGCAATTAATTGTGCACTTGGTGCATTGAAGCATCTCACTATTTTTTTGTACCTTGAGTTTTCATTTACATTTGAGTGTATCTTGATCAGTATTGCTCACCCTAAATATAAGATTTATATACCCCCTCTTGTCACAAAATGAAGTCATTTTGGGTTCTTTCTTTTTTAAGAAAGAAGTCATTTTATGTTACGTTTGAATTATAGACTTTAATTGGCTATAAATATCTTTTTAGATATTTAGATACATATAAAAATAATATATAGATTTGTCTCAAAAATACTTTCACAATAATAGATTTATAAATATATTAGAATAAAAATGAGTGGTCAAACATGTTAAGTCCAAAATATTTTTCTTGAGTGATCGGAGAGTATGCAAAAGTATACGAGTGTACTGCTGCATAATTTACTTGGTCAATGCTTGGGACTGTAGTAACTAACAACCATTACTACTCATTACTACTCTCTTCGTTCCGCAATATAAATCATTATTCTTAAAAAGCATCATTTCATAATATAAATCCATTGTAGAGACCAAATATGTAGTTATTATAATATATTCACTATATATACTTCCACTTTAATGCTAAAAAATAAATGAGTGGTTATAGTATGCCATTTAACAGAGATATACATGATTTAATAGTATTAATTTTTTTTCTTAAATGTAATGTCTTTTTGATCTGTATATATAGTAAACTGTGAACTTATATTATAGAACAGAGAAAGTAGTATTTGTCTCTGTTATATCACCATGCAAACCTCTAACTTAACCAGCATTGATTTTAGGCATTGCTGCATGTCAACTTGTGATGCTAGCATGGTATTTGCTGGTTTCTCTCTTCTGACTTGCTCAGCAGAGGGAGATGTGACTTTACTTTTTTACTTTGACGTGGTCTAATGCTTTACGTTGGACTTGAATTTATTATTTCCTCCGAATGGGTCAGTTTCGCACAGTTGGATGATCTTAGGTTGGAGTAGTACGGTTTCCTTGGACTATCTCATAAATGCATTCGAGAAAATACGGACATGAGTGGATTTGCATCCTAGCTTGGTCGTTTAACTGATGCGGCAAAGCTGACGCCTCCAGCCGGTCAAATTTGGGGGTCAACAACATTCTTCCAGCAAAATAAACATACAAATTCATTGTGTTGTGTGATAGGGAAATATAGTTGGTATATCCAAAATATCGTAACGGATCTGGAAATTCAATTCCGAATCATATATATTTATTGTGCTACTCCATCGATTAGTAGCTAGCATACACTGTATATCATTGTATCATATCTATACACGAGTAAATACAACAGAGTAGCATATAGTATTAATCGGTTTCATATAGGCCTACATAACCAAGTTTCACATAAATGAGCTGACCAGCCAAATAGTTCACATAAAGAGGGTACTTGTAGCGGAAACAAATGATAAATTAAGGCAAAATGGCCCTCTTGGTATGCCATAATCTATGAGCAATCGACTGGGTTAACGCCCCAGTGTTTGGTATCCTCATTACCAAATCTCGTAGCATAAAAGTAGCCAACTGAGGAATCTTCTTTCTCTTACTTTGATAGTGTTCAACAGGTAATTGTGAGTACAAAATTGTACTCTATAAGACTTTAAGCAAAGATATTAATACATGCAAGCTTTATCAAAGGGGTGGCTGGCCTAACTAGTTTATTTTGTATAAAAGCGAACTTTCATTTGCAACAGACTTAGTAATTTATAAGGACAATTGACATTAATATGAAATAACGAGTAATAAGTAATAATGTAAGAATATATATGAACCTTGTGACTTTCCTTTGCCACAACATTAACACATTTGGTAATCCTTTAATTACCAAAACATTTCAAACATGGATTCCACCATCTTTAACTTTTTCAAAACCAATTCGAAACTAGAAAATCTAAACAAGTGTGGTATTACCAAATGATGTCCATGCCTGAAGACATGACTATTCGAATAGATTGAGATCTCACTCTGCAGAGGATGTACAACTTTACCACATGATATAATCAACTCATAATATCTACACACACTCGGAATAATAGAGTGCAACTGAGAGGCTATGCCGAGGGCTTTGCAATATCTTTTTCTAACATTAAACCGCTCAATGAACTAAAATCTCAAGACATGGACGCCCTTTTACATCATCAAGAGAGCTCTACATTATGCAGGTAAGCCTTCCAAAACAATGCAAGAACCCTTTCAAGCATAGAGTTCATTTACCAAGCTCGCATGACCAATAATTTATATCTACCAATGTAACATCCTGAAAAATTTAAATTTGAAAAAAAATGAAATTTCTTGAATTATTTTTGCAGTATATTCTGATGGAATTTGGATTTTAAGATATTTTCCTGAATTGGGTTGAGATTCCAAAAGTTGAATAAGTTCATAAGAGGTAATGACAAACGTTGATAATGCCAAAAGGAAACATGCAAATAATAGAGATCTAAAATTTTAAAATGCGAATCTGAAAAGATGATCCAGTATAAGAAGAGAGAAAACCGAGTTAAAAATATGAAACCTCATTTTGAGAATATTGGCATAAATAGCAATGAAAGTACATGACTAAAATACAAACATTATACATATATATAAGGGTATATATATATACACCAATTGTGCAGGGAAAAGTTAGCAATGTAGGGAATTATAGACACACACATATAACCAAAAATAATGATAGTAATAATAAACACTCTCATTCAATAGCTAAAAATTTAAAAGCTTAAATTCTCAGTGTCATTCAAAAGTCAGTAGAACTTTAATGCAAACTGAAAGTTCAAAATCAGAAATCCTGAGTTCAGAAAATGGTTAATCCTATCTCTACTCTCCTATATCTCCTATATTTTTTCCCTACTCTCTATTACAAGTGGACCCATCCCTATCCCTTTTATTCATCCTTTTTCTTTCCCCTCTCACCTCTCCTCACTGCCAGCGGGCCCGGCCCCTTTTCCCCTGCCGACAGCGGTCCGGACCCCCACCCCCACGCTCAGAGCTCCCCCTCCTTCCTTTCTTTTTTCCCCTCCTCCTCCCTTCTTCCATGGCTGCGCATCCTCCACGTCTCCCTCCTTCCATCTCTCCTTTGCGCCGAATCCTGCAAGCGGGCAAGCCCGGATCTCGCGCGCCTGCCCTGTCCCTGCTGCACTGCGCTGCCTCGTCTTGTCGCCGCCTCCCTGCTCTGCAGCCGCGCCTCCGCTGGTGCCGCCGCATCCCGCTCTCGCGCCCGTGCGCGCGAGCCCTGCTGGGCAAGGACCGCGATCCTTCCCGCCGCCCGGTCCTCCGCCAGCATCACCTCTCTTTCTCCGTCGCAATAAGAAGCTGCCGGCTCCCCATTGCTCTCCCATCACCTCTTCTTCCCCGCTAGCGCGGCGCTCCACACCGTCCCTGCCGGCCCGGTGGCTTACTCCAAAAATTTGACGCGTCACCTCGTGCCCCAGGGCCCCCTCTGCACTCCCCCTCACCTAATTGAAGTCATGTGTGCCAGGGAACGCCGACACCGCCGCCTACCTCAAGTCCGGCCGCCGACGCCCCCATCTTCGCTGCTGCTTCACCAGGGCGTCGTGGCTCAATTCTTCCCTCCAGGAGCACCATCATGGTGTCCTCCGTCATCCCCAAGCGGCGCCACGGTTGCTCTCCAACCCCAGTGAGCCGGCGACGACAACCCCACCCGCACCGCCATATGCCACCGCCGCCAGCCTTCCTCAGTGCTTCCCCGGCTACATGAGTGGAGTGGTGAGTCTCCTATTGCCCTCATACTACTCAAGTGCTCGCTAATTTCAACATTCCTCCACGCCGGCGCCGCCGTCCCCTTTTACCCTCGCCGCTGGCCGCTTTGGGTTGCCGCTCTCCCACCTCGTTGCCGCCTCGGCCAACGCGCCGCCTCGACCAACGCGTCGCCTCCCAAGGCTCCCTCGTTGCCTCCACAACGCATTTTACTAGTTTCTACCCCCTCCCCTGCCACCAGCCACCGCCGGCGAACCCACCACCGAGGGCCGCCGGAGTTGCTCTGTCTTGCCTTGGCCATACGAAACATATGGGTATTGATCTCCCGTTAGGCAATCGGTAAAGGGGCTACGGCCCAGTGGTTAGCTGACAGATCCTGGGTTCGAACTCCCCATTTTGCCCATTTTGCCATTCGTTTCTTTAGCTTATCTCAATTAAAGAATTATGTAGGAAATAAATCAAGGGAGCTGGGATTATTAGTGTGAGATCACCAGAAGTTTATATACGCATTAAACCAAAATATTAACAGCATCCAGATAGAGTGTCCATCTAAATTAGAAGGCTTCCAAAATATATGTGCAAATATACTAAAATAGTTAGTAAAATGGGGATGATATGTAATATTAGCAAAACTTTTGTACTTAATATAGACTCTATTAACAATAAAGACACTACCATTAACGTACTGTAGGACATAAAATTTTAACCGGTAGCTTTAAATTAGCAACAATAACAAGAGATAATCATGAGCAGTAGGTTCGGGTAGTCATAAGAAAAATTAAGATTGAATTGTGTCTAGTGGTAAGTAAAGGCATAAGATATCAATATCAGCAATTTCCATAGCAACTCCGAATTAAAAGGGCGTACTAATATATAGGCACAAAATATATATGTATATATATAATGGCCATGGGTCATCCACAACTGAAATAATATCTTTAATATGTAATAGGAGGTCAGTGATACTAGGCATAACTAGGGATAACATAGAAAAGCTAATAACTTTAATTAGGTCATAAAACCATATTGCTTAATATTTAAATGTGGATTAGCTGTTGTATATATGAATAAGTAATACTATTTGAATAAATAACTCAAAGCCTAAATACTAATTGAAGGCATTAATAAAGACAAATTTCTTCGGTTAGGTATTCAAATTAAGTAAAAATAATAATTGAAAAGAAGTTCCAAATAGAGTTAAAGGTTTGGATATTATGTCTAGGCATAAAATCAAGGCTCTAAACTAAGGACTAACCTTAATTATAATTAAAATCTATGCCCAATACTTAACATGTCTCCATTAAATATAATTTTTATGATAGGTTTTGCTAACTAACAGGTACTGAAACATGACCTTATATACCAAGCTTTGCCCAGATAACTAGGTTAACACAAAAGTTAGAAATAAAACTAGGCCTAATAGTAGCTAAAGCATAAGCACAATGATAATGGTACCACTAAATAGATCTTAACACCATATATAATATATATTAGTATTGAGCATAATTATATACATAGCAAGCTGGGATCCATATAAATAGACCCTCACTCAATCTAACTTAGCCTAGTTATAAATCGAAGTACATAAAATAACATAACCTAAAATGCTATAAACATAGATTATACGAATAACCAGATAAGCTAAAATTTGCAGACATACTTATATATATGCCACAAAATAATACCCAGTTAGACTTGCACCCCGATTCATAGGTCCAAAGAAATAATAAAAGTGATTATTAATAACCAGATCAAGTCATCGTAATCTACCATCGACCTTGCCTCAAACCATACGAATCACCCATTAACTTAAAGCAAAACTAAATTAAGTTTATTCGGATTTATTTGGATCTTTTGAGTTATTTGCTTTTATTTGGATTCAGTCGTTTATCGCGTAATTATAAACTGGAGCCTAAAGATTCTACGGACCAGGCGGGACCGAGATCGAAGAAGACCAGGAATTAAAGACATCGTATGAGACAACTTTATGTGAGCTCAAGACAGCGGTAAAACCACGCCAGGCGAGTCAATACTTTGATCATGTTGAACCTACATTTTCTGCAAATTATTTTGGTTTAAATTATCAAATTGCATGCTGTTATGTTATATGCAATACATGTTAATTTAAGATTCTAGTTACATGCCTATTGTTTACCTTGAATAATATTACATCTCCTTTGGAATATTTGAATGTGTGAACCTTGTCGCCCTAGCAAAATTATAATAGTAACCTTTCGAAAATAAGTCTCTAAATATATGCCATGCTTAGTATTGCTTAGATAATCATGGGCGCGAGAGCGCCCAAGCATCACTTTTAATCCTGAGAAAAATTGGTTAGGCAGTCATGGTGGTAATGACTGGTGTATGTTGGATATGGTTATTTTATATTCGCAAAAACCTCAAAGTGCTTATTTATCTGGGTGGATGGTTCGGGGGTATGGTGCAGGTGTGCACGAGAGTGTGGTTTGTGGTAGAACCGCCCAGATAATCCTAAGGACTGAATCTTGTCATGACCTCCCTTGTATAACAGTGCAACCACAAGTCTGTAAAGTACAACTTGGCTTAGTAGATTTACCGAACCCTGAAAGTCACATCATAGGTGGAGGAGGTGAGGTGGTGCAAGCGACTGTCAGGGTGACGGCTTGAACGGGACATCCGCGGAGGGTGAAGTTCTGCTGTGGCGTGCTAGTAGTGTGGGTAGCCAGCTGCTAGGCGTTCAGAAGGAGAACATCCCGCACAACTTATGAGACCTGCCGCAAGCGGGCCAAGCTCATAGGGTTGAGATGATGGAAGGGGCGAGGTACTTTGAACGGTTATTGTGATGGTTGGCTCAACCACACGGCTAAGGAATCGTGTGGGGCAACGAGTAAACTGTCTCTTGTGGGTAAAGTGTGCAAACTCTGCAGAGTCAAAACTATTCGAATAGCCGTGCCCACGGTCAAGGGCGGACATGGGAACTTAACCAGATATAGTTCTATTTCAAAATGTTTTGTGGGTGGGATGGAAAAGTGGAGGGCAGTGGAAAGCCCTGATTTGAGTTGTCCTGGGTGTTGTCCCAGTGGTAAGTTAAGCGGCTATAACGCTGAAAGATGTTATACGGTGTGATGCCATATGTATGGCAAAATTATGGTGTTATTAGGCATAGGGTGTGATGCCATATGTATGGAAAATCATGTTAATATTCCTTGAACATTATGTTTTGTGCCAAAGCTGCTAGATCTCAGGAAATTTTATGTATTGTATTTCAAATAGTGGCATTACTAATCTTACAGACTGAAATATGGGGGGAATAAATACGGTCATGAATAAAAATAGATGGATGATTGTAGTATACACATAAAAGTATTGGTGGATTCATGTCAATCAAAAATAGGGAACGATAGTGTGGATTTTGGGGAGAAATAAATTGGTGGAGCCCAAATGGATATATAGACTAGATAGATGATTTATGTGATTTTTGGAGTATTAGGGATGCAAAGGTAATTGCGGGAGTACATCACTGATAACTAATATAAATTCTTGGAAGATGATGGCAGTAATGGGATTAACAGGATTGGATCAAATACTAGATGGATGAATTGAATTTCTAGGAATATTGGAGGAATGATAACAATTATTGGATTATAATCTTGATCAATGATATTTTTGGGGGATGTATACTAGTGAATTAGTTAGAAATAGATAGTAGAAAATAAGGTTAATTATTGGGAGAATAAATTATGGTTTTGGATCAATAACAAAAGGATTGAATTATTAGGAAGTCCCGATACGAAGGATTTCGGTGGATTTAAAAGCAATTATGTTGGATAGTCATTAGAATTTAGAAATGAAGAGTTGATGATTAGCAACCACAAGATTGGATTTTAGAATACAAAAGATATTGGTGGATCTAAATAAAGGATGACCCTCACTGCTCGGAGTCTTAGGCAGCAATGAGTGCATGATTGGTGGATTAGATAAATGATGTCGCTCACTGTTTCGAGTATTAGGTAGTAATCAATATAGATAGAATACGATTGGTGGATTGAATAGAGGATGACACATGTTGTTTGGAGTTTAGAGAGCACTCAATAAAGGAAGTGTAATTTCGGTGGATTAAGTCAATTATGTCAATCGCTGTTGGGAGTCTTAGACAGCAGTTAATAAAGAGCGTGAGTCTTTGGTGGATTAAGTCAATAATGTTATTTGCGGTGAGGAGTCTTTAGGTCACAAAAACAACAATATGATATAATAATAGAAATGCTACTAAACGCGTTTTATGGCAAATAAAACAACCTGAGCCTCCCCTTTGTTAAGCCATGCATACTATTTATTTGCATTCTGTGTATTGGCTCGCGGAGCACGGGGTTGGAGTGCTCACGCTCGCTTTTGCGACAAAATTTAGGATCAGGAATCAGATCACCTTGCCTCAGCAACACGACTGGACATGCTGGCGAAGAAGATGAAGATGTCAAGGGCTAGGTCGCGAACCTCCAGTTGGCTGCCTGTGGGCATGTCCTGAAGGTCCCACCTGTGTGCTTCGTTCTTCCGCCGCTGCAGTTTATGGATTTCGGCCTAATCGGCCCATGTGTAAGTTTAATATTATATTTACGCTTCCGCATGATATGTACTTTGATAATCAGAACTGTAATCTGTGAGCACTATCTACTGATCTAGGGAATAGTGCGGTGCAATCACAGAGGAATCCGGATTGTAATATCTGGGCTCTTACAACCAACTACCACCTACGGTTCAATGCTAGAATTGGATAAATTATTTAGCCAAGTCTTCCCCACCCCATAGCATGCAGTTGTACGGAAAGTGCTTAGATCAATGGCACCAAAATTTGATCCTTAATGATCTAGGTGAGACAATCACAAACCATTTGTCCAACTCTAAAACTATTTTTTTTTTCATTTTCAAAATTTTAATCAAAATAACAGAGGTTACCTCTATATCCAAACTGAGCTAAAATATTTTTCAATCCAAATTTGAGCTATATCAATTTCCACTATTTTTACCACTATAAACTAAGCATGGCTAAGCATATGACACTTGTACCACTCTAAAGTTCCACAAATATTTACTACAATAGTGGAGAATATTCCTAAGGTGACAACAGTAAGGATGTCAACATTTTAAGATCGGATCAATGCAACAATTGGCGGTAACTAAGTACTTAGCATAAACATAGCAATTTTACTCAACATAAGCATCCATAACAGTTTGAGCAAATAGAATACATAACCATTGAAATATAGGATCAACATGGACAAAAGAAGGTGTTTGCTTTACTCGTTGAACACTTGTTCTTGCTTTGGACTAACTTTAAGGAATTTTGGTACATTGGTATCGAAATGAGAAAAGCCAAGAATACAAGTAAACACCAAATAAATTCAAACATAGAACAAATTTCATTATTTTTTTGCATAACAAAATTTTATGATTTTCTAAAAAATTAGAAATAAGAATCACTTCAATCAGAGTTCGTATGATGGATAATGTGCCTTCCAAACTTTGACAAGAGAGAAATTCTTGAAAAAGAAAAAAATATTGTGTTGACTAGGGTTTCAAAAATTACTTTTATTTCTAAAGGGAAAATTGATTTTAATGCAACATGAGACTGATAGGTGGGACCAGGTCCATGGTGAACTGAGTTCATGAACGAGTTAAAACGCACGTGGGGTCCACATGTTAGTGACTCACATTTTAAAATTAGTTTAAAATTAAAATCTAGATTAATTAACCTACCAGCCCCACTCGTTAGCCTACTAGTTAACCTTAACTAACGTCATTAGTGCTAATATAATATAATCCCTAGGTATACTACACAACGCATAGTGCCGCGCGTAGGCTACCCACTTGGGCGAGCTCGCTGGTGTGGCTGCGACGATTTTGCAGCCCAACAAGCACACAAAGTGGCTACCTAGGAGGGTTGCGATGCTAACGACGATGGCACGGAAACCTATGGTCTCAAGAATAGAAAGAACGATGGGCAAAAGCAGTGGCGCTAGGCATGACTATGGAGGTGACAACAAAAACTACTACTATGAGTCAAATTAAGCAATACTTTCGGATCAGGAGCTCACCACGAACACGCCAGTGAGGTTGGCAATGGCATAGGAGCTTTGGAACCGCAAGATAGTGGTGAGCAGTAGCGACAACAATGGCTTCAATGGCAGCGGAGCTCGACAATGACGTAGAGCTAAGATGAAGCACACGACAAGGTTCAGTGAGGCAAGGGGATGCTGAAAATGACCACACTGAGGCTTAAGACTCATCAGAGAGAGAACTAATAAGAGGCGATGGTGGTGATAGAGGTGGCGGTGACGACTTCACGGCGTCGAGGTCCTATGATGATGGTGAGTTGAAATGAAATGTACAACAAGGTTGAGAGGGTGCTAGAGATGGGAAACAACTGTGGGAAGGGATGACCCGAGGATCAACACGCCCAAATGCCCGAGTGCTCTGTTGTCAGATGGAGAACAGAGCAGACTCGAGGGGGACACGACCACTCAGAACACTTCACTTAGTGGTCGTAACCTGTTCAGCGTCAACAGTCATAACCGGTTTACAACTACTCACCCGAGGTTGGCTTTGGCTCTCTCAAACACACGCTTTGGCTGTGGACTCTGATACACACGGTTGTGGACTATTTGCCGGAGATGGGAACGATAATGTGGAGCTGATAACAGGACTGAACATAAGAACTAAGGCACGATTATGTGATGCAAACTGACGTCTCTTTTCTACTGTGTTTTCTCTATTATACACTGGCTCAATTCTCTAACAACTTACAGAGTATATATAGACACAGTCAGTCACTCAGGCCACTCACTCACTACGACTCCTATCGTTGCCACTCAGCTCAGCCACCCATGACTGCTACAGTAATCGCCGCTTGCCCATGCCGCTTCGCTTAGCTCCCTGAGAGTGCTTCAGCGACCAGCCCATGATGACCGCTACAATGTCTAGCTGTTTGCCCATACCAGACAGTTAGCTGATCGAGGACAACCTGCGTCACCCATGACCACCCGTGTTGATGCCTGCTACCAGCTGCTACAATGACCGACGCACGGCCACGACCGCTAGCTTCATCCTCATCTTGTCTTCAACCACTACACTGAAGCTTCGACCACGAACACACAGGAGCAACGATCACAATGCCAACGACTATGACTCTAGTCGTTACGACCACACACAACGTGGTCGTAACCGACCACGCACAAAGGCACTACGATGTTGGTCGTTACGACCACACACATCGTGGTCGTAACCAACCATGCACACAGACACTACGACCACACACAGGCTTCAAGTCCTCCGGGTGCTTTAGTACTCTTACGAGTATGGCGTCTACTGTACTCCTCAGAGTATGACGTTCATAGTACTCCTTCGAGTATAACGTCCATAGTACTCCTCCGAGCATACACTGACTATCGACTACGACTATCGACCACGACCATCGACTATCGACTATGACCATCAACAATCAACTATGACCATCGACTATCGACCGTGGCGTTACGACCACGAAGTACTCGGAGCTACAATACTTGGTGTAGCTTTAGTACTAGTCGTAACGACAAACAATGACTAGTCGTATCGACTACAATACAGAGTACACTAGCAAAACACGCATACAACAAGATTAACCCAATAGAAATCACTATGGCTAAGGTCAAAGCTCACAAGAAAGAGAACTGTGTAACAGCGATGGCAGCAACAAGAGACGAATAAGACGATGTGGATAAGGTGCTACGTTGGACAAGAAGTAAGATTTAATGAGGGGTTTTGAAGAGGATGCAAAATGGCACACAATGACACAAGTGGCGAGGAGTTAGCTCACTAGAAATGAAGTTGGCCTTAGTAGAGCACGTGCACCAGAGCTAAGAACAATGACTGCATTCTGGGCAAACCAGAGGAGTAAACTTGCTGGAAATAGGCAAAATGGAGACGGCGTAGTGCAGAGAGGAAGGAAATGAGCTTAGCTTGGCTTGGCTTTATACGGTGAGACGAGGGTGCTATGCTCGTCTATTTCTCCTGATCGAATGGAAGAATTTACAAATAAGATGAGGCGGTGCAGACAAGCCCGCTCTTGTAGGCGCGCGTGGGGGCACTGTAGATGCTGTAGTAGCTTGAAGCTTCCTGCATGGCATGGTTGTGAGATGGACGAAGCCACTTGAGGAGCAGGCCCCAAGCGTCAACAGTTGTGGCAAAGAGATGAGGGAGATAGCGCATTCCCTAAAATACGCTTTAGCGTGGAGAAAACGTGAAAGAGAAGGCGAAGAAATAGTAATAGGCTAGGCCGAGGCTAACAGATTTGGCCTGCGAAGGATTTTTGAATTTTAAAACTTTGCAAATTGATTTAATCCTAGAAAATGCTATTGAGCTTAGAAAAATACTAAACTAAGCTCAAAAAATTTGAAAATATTTGGAGAGGAACTTTAGAATATTTAGTACTCAATTAAAATATTTCCAGGTTTTATCAAGCTTTATTTATTTTAGAAAATTTATTTTCAGCTGCTGAAAATTAGGAGAAACCTTTTTCAAATGCTGTTTTTTAAATTCAAAAAATGCAGAAATGATGATTTACACATATAGTAAATTGAAATTACAAATTTTGGGATGTTACACAAAGGCACGTACAAAAATTCCGTAGTACAAAATATATGCAGATCTTCAGCATGTGACGTTTCTGATTCTTGTTATACTCCCCGGCAGGGGAACTTCAGGGAATAAATTACCTTCTGCTCTGGATAGTAGCCACAAATTAGTACAAACCCCAATAAACTTCTTGTTCTCCCTCGCCAAAAAAGAAATTTCTTGTTCTTCTTTTTCTCTTCTTTGCGAGGAAGTGCAAACTGAACTTAGCCATTAAGCACCCACCTAAAACACAAGGCGACATGGGCCTGTTCTTTACCTCAAAAGCATTTTTTGCTTTTGTTACAGTACCTAACTTTCAAACGGAGTATTTTCTTAAGACAGGGTTTACAAGTTAAACGATCTACACGTTAAAAGCCCAACATGTGTACCAACCAAAATCGCAAGTGAGTATATATCTCTCCGTAATCTGTACCGTAAACAGCTAAAATTCAAAAATTTCAGTCAAAAACCATAAACCGCAGCCGAAAAGAACAGGCCCCTTCAGTATCTGGAAACATTCAAAACTACTTGCATATAAACTACAGTACTAGTCAAAGATGCTAATATGCCAAGAACTTCGTACACCCAAAATTCTTTGTACAAAGAGCAACTAGTCCTACAGCTAATTTGCCATGAGGCATGAGGCCAATCAACTAAAAGAAATAAATAGGCATACATGCATAGGTTCCCCATATGCTGCACATGTTCAATAGAATTTGTAGTATATCATATCGTTCTGCTGCATGATTGCATACCTTCCTATGTGCCTGGATGGTCATGACATGTCACATACTCACAAAAGAAATAACTAAGAAAGCAAAATAACCACAAAAGACTTGCTGAATACAGAGAGTAACAAAAGCCCACGCCAACACAGCAATGTTAAGGAATTGCCCAAATTTGCAGGTCAAAGCCCAACTGCAATGCTAACAGCAAGCGCCTACTTTGTGTGATCAAGTGAAGATCAAGAATATATATGAGAATCCAATAAATTTTCAGCAAGAATTTTGAGTTACATGGAAGAACCTACATATTATTTCAGGATCTTCTAACAAATTAAATGTTATTTACATTACATGGAAGAACCTACATATTATTTCAGGATCTTCTAACAAATTAAATGTTATTTACAAAACATACCTGGTTGATAATTTGGCCTTAACAACAAGTTATGCAATAATATACTCTCCAGAAGTAGAGGATACTGTAACTTTGTTAAACCGGAACTTAACTGACCGATTGACTTGGCAAGACAAACTTCAGATATCAATACTTTTGAGAACCCCTGCTGTCCAGCTCATATTGTTTCTTGTTTTCCAGAAGCAAAGGTATCTGACAAAGTGAAGTGCCAAAGCGTAGTCGTCATTGATACAAGACTAAATGCAAGTTTGCATCCCCTTTGTTTCCCTTGGCATGAGGGACATTTGTAGTTAACCTCCTGTACAGGGTAAAGCTACAATGATTTGACCTCTTGATGCAACCTTTTATAATAAGTCACTATTTATACACGTCCATTTTCTCTTCATTTGTTTGGCCATCCTTTTTAGCATACTATGTGCTTGACTTCTTTCTTGTCTACTCTTGCAAAATTTCTATTCTTCTGTGAGATAACATTCCAAAGCTAACATGACTACACATAATCAACGTTAGTAAAGTATTGTTGCACATATTGTGATTGGGGTCGCTAAAAATATGTAAATCATGTATTAGCACTCGAACCTTCAAGGTTTCACGTATATTGAACATAATATGTTTGCATAAAGCTATTCTGGGGTTTAATTTAGTCAAGCACATAGTGCATTGACCAATAACAATCGATCATACTTATTTGGTCCCTGAATCTGTATTTTCCCTTGTTAATATATAAATTCAATGTTACAGAGTATAATAACTATTAATGTCCCATGTAAGAAGCTGTTCAACATATGGCAGACAAAACATGCCAATCTTTTGGAAGCGAAACCTCTAATGAGGCCTACCGTCACTGGCTCACCGCATGACAATGATGGTGACAACCATCCTCCAAGATCGGCCAACTTGCCCAAATATGTAAAGAATTCTTCCCTCCAAGTATTTTTCTTTCTTCCAAGTACTGGATTCTTGAATGGTGAAGAGGGACTATGCTCATATATCAACTCTAGAGAAGATGAGACATGGCCCCTTTCTCCATCCCATTGGCACAACATGGCATCTTGGTTTCCATACGGTGAACAAGGGATGTAGATGACGCCAAGTAGCACCTCCAACTCTAAATTATTGGTATACATCCTTTTCGATAATAGCCTTGGACAAAACATGTGGATGTATTCCCCTCCTGTCATGGCCACAGTGAGCCCCACAAATAGGAGTTATCAACTCCAATGATGCCATGCATAACCTCTTGCATCAGTATACTTAAAATTCTAAATAAACAGTAGTCCATGGCTAACGTTTTGTATCAAAAAAAGTATAAACACTAGGTCATTTCACAAGAATGGATATTAGTAAACATAATAGAAATGGACATTAGTAAACATTGTAAAAACTACCCTGAAAACTTAATTATCTTCTGGTTAAGGCTATTGGCTTGCATACACAACCGAAGAAATCGAGCATCTAAATATTCAATTGATGATCTCATCTCATCATGGATTGGTTAGAAAAAAGTGCATATGTTGAAGCGCTACATGCATGTACCACCATTCAAAATCACGCAAGTCAGGATCATCACTAATGCTGCATTGACATTGATATTGACATGTGGGTCTCCATGCCTTTGTGTTAATATGTTGGTTGATGTGGAAATACCAACTTCAATATTTCTCTGTGATGCAAGCCATAATGCCAACTTGGAGTAAGGTATTCACAAGGATTAATCCATAAATGTTTGTTCAAGCAGAAACAATAAATTGATTTCCTTTAGGTCACCTTGTTAAGGTTAAATCAAGATGACCCTTAAATGCCAACAAACAATATGGTCATAAACATACTCTAAGCATCAATATAATGTCATATTCCTTCCACTTGCAAATTAGAATTAAGTTGCTCCATAACTCTGAAGGGTAGTATTTAAACTCTCTCAAAAAGTATATACTGCCATTAAATTTGCAGGCTTATCAGCATTAAAAATCGAAATACTAGTTCCTTTACGACTTTAATACTCCACCCTCAGTTATTGCCCAGTGAGGTATAAATATTGCAGCATTAACGATGCAAATTGTTCCTTTTGGTACTTTAATACAACATCCTCACTTATTGCCCAGCAATATAAACATTGCATTTATACACACAAGTGAGGTGTATGGTAGTACTGAAAGTTGCAGCAATGAGGCTGGAAAGAAAAACATGTCCATGTACTAAAAACATGTCCATGTACTAACCTGTTACCTAAATCCTGGGGTATGTGGATAATTAGCCTTCTATTTTGGTGTGGTATATTTATGTGCTTCCTCCGCTTCAATCACTAGTCCAATGTAATTAAGGTTCATGCCCTACAATAACTGGGAGTAATCTTTACGAAGCAAACCGGATATTATTCCTAAGCTACGATAAAAAGGGGGGAAAAGAGTAGTCTGAATGAGATATACAGGTTTACACAGCAAGAATTGAAGGGGGAAGAGAAAAAATGTATTCTGGAGTCTGAACTATATGATTAGATCCATGTGCTGTAACCCGGTATATATCATTCAACCGAAAGAAAACAAAGTGAGATGCAGTAACTAGCTAAGACAACTGGCTAATCCAAATCATCTAGCAATAAGATGGAGCTTTCAACCCAGCCTCTGATGGGTCATGTTCTAATCCAAAAACTAGTACCTACTACCAGCAACAGAAAGTCATCGTGATAAAAATTATCTGAAGCCAACTTGTCCTGGATCTTGGGTATCAGAATCACTTGCAATAGCTGGAAAAATCAACCCCAATCCTGGCACATTCTGCATGGCTTGCAAGCAAGCATCCTCCTCCATGGTGGGCAAGGAAGAAGGTGAGAAGTAAATTGCAGGGCAAAATACAGCAAAACAACAGTGTGCATTTATCTGGTATTGGTGCTTGTGTGGGGAGTGGCTTTATACCTTGTCTTGAATAGTGGGTCACAGGGTCAGCTCTTTCCAGCGCGTGCAGTGGCAGAGGAACACCTCTCATGGTCCCTGGGGACGTAGTAGTAGTATTTCCACTGCATTGGGTATAGTACAAGAGTTACTCACATGCCAGCCTACCGTACTGCGTGCAACAATGCACACATCAGAAGATTCAGGTAACTCTCTGTCAGCTTCTGCTAATCAAGATGAATACTCATCTCAGTAACTGAATTACTTTGGCATGCGTTTGAGAAAGAAATCACGTTCTCGTTTCGGCATTAAGCACTGAAAATCTAATTGCTATTCCAAAATCAAACCAATTTTCATGGCACAGTAAGCTTGCATAATTACAAGATAGGACAACTTTACAATGTGACAAAACTATCTAGTGTATTGGCAGTACATTTTAAGGGAAAGCTTTGATACTTTAGACAAAAAAAAGTAATAGCTTATAAAACAGTAGAAGTGTAACATTTTGTTTATCCTTTAGGCCTGGAATGCTATCACCATTGCATATTTTTTTATTTTCAACCAGTACTCATAATTTTAAGAAACAACTACTTTATTTATATTATAGCGATTAGATACATCATAACATTTTTAGCAATTACTCTAGTATACCAGTAGAGTCTAAAATATACTAACAAAAGTTAACACATAAAGTGCTGCTGGTACGTGAAATTATTCATGTACTACTTCCGCCCATGTGTAACATTCTCAACGATCATCTAAAAAACAAAACAAGAATGAGTCCGAAGACTTAACAAGCACATAATAGGACGCTAAATGCTACCAAACCTATAAGTAATTAGCCAGCCATGTCATTATCATGTTCAAAATATCGTTCTCATGTTTTAACATTATCATACTATTAGTGCAATGGAGCACTAATCTACATGCTCATTTGCTCATCTCATTGCATATACCGGTATAGCCTAAGTGAACACCCGTCGATGTTCACCCTATCGCGAGCCCATCCTCGTTAGCACGGGGTCTTTCCTCTCTTGTGGTGACCTACCGAAGTAGGTCTTACAGAATCCACCCACAATGGATCCTAATTCTCATTTCATGAGTGCACATGATGTGAATGCATGTATCCATTGTCATAAACACGCTCATCATTAACATCATTAGCAGGTAAGCATCATTGCTTACCCTGCTCCATCATCATTGTCATCATTAATCATGCAACATCATAAAGCGTAAGCATCACATATTACACAATAATTATCATCTACCGCACTACCATACTTGCCTGTTTAATTTTTGGGAACGGTGCATGGATGGCTTCGGACCAAGACCTCCACCTGTACAAATGTCACTTGCCTTAAAATTTCAGCAATAATCACGTTCAACAGATGACTCGATTCTAAGTGCCATAATCCAACTCTGGCATAAAATTGTGTAGAGTTAAGGACTTGATGCGCACAGTGCAAACTCCCTTTTTTCTCCTCTCCTCTTTTCTTTCTTTTTTTCTTTTCTTTCTCTTTTTTCCTTCCTTTTCTTACCCCCACCCAATCTCTCTCTTCACTCGACTACAAGGCCTACTCCTCTCCTTCCATTCCCCAACCAGCTCTCCCTCTCCTCTCTCAGATCTAGCACCACCCTCCTCATATCCGGCCACTCCCTGGCAGTCGGTCACCTCCCCTGCGTCGATCACCTCCCTGCGTTGCTCCTCCCCCTCAGGCTCTCCGGCCGCAGCTCGTAGCCGGCCGGGAGCCTAACAACATGCCTTCCCTATGGCTCGGTGAGCACAGCGCCGGTGCCACCTCTCGCATGCCCCCAACGCCCAGGCTCCGGCTACTTTCCATGGCCGTCCGCCGGCCAGGCATGGCCAGCCCTTGGCTGGGGTCCACCAGCGCCGGCCCTATTGGTACACTGTTGGTGTCCTCCTTGTCGATGCCCCCCTACGAGCAACAACCACAGTTTCTCACCGTCCACCCCCTTGGTTCTACCCAGTTCTACTGGCCGTTGGTTTGATCTACTACCTCCATGCATTTTTTTTCTAGTTGTTATTTTCGTCCTCTTTGCCCCTCGTTAGTCATGGCTGGGAAAGCCTAAGGGGCTATTGTGTCGGGACTTCGGAGAGGGTGCTTGCGCCGGGGAGCAAGTGCTCCCTTCCAAGGGCGTACGGTGGCCCTTACAGGCCCGCCGCCGATGACGTGACAGCCGTGCCAACTGTGGTGTGCTTGTGCTGTGGCTATGGACCGTGAGCCAAGAAAATGGGATGGCGAGAGACCTTCTTGCTTTGCCGGTCTGGAGAAAAGGATAAGGAGGATGACATAGGTCGAGGTTGATGTCCGGTTCTCTTTAGAGCGTCCTGATGGTCGTCGAAGGTTCCATGCCCACGACCGCCGTCTTTGCTCCTTCGTCTTCCCCTACACCTCATGCCCCTCTCCTCCTGGCTCTCTCTTCCTCGCTTGTCGTTTTCTGTGGTGGTGGTGGGTGGAATGCTTGGCTTGGCTTCTGTGGTTGGCTGAGCGCTGAAGAGTGCTTTGCTCTTAGTGGGAGAATGAAGTGGGATTGAGGCTTGGTTTGGCTGAGCAATAGAGAGAGGGCTCTCTTACTGGCTTGTGCTCTGGCTTACTCTCGGTTTGAGGGAAGAAATGGAAGTGAGACTTGTGTGGATGGTCTGCTTATGAGGGGTATGGCCGTGAGACTCTCTTGGCTTTATGCATTTGACTAGGCTGCCCCTCACTTACCCCTGGCTCCTCTCTCATAAGTCTGTGGGCTTTAAGGACTTTTGGTCCAACAGGTGGGCTTCTGCACTGTTGATGGCTTTTCTACTATGGGAGGTAAGATAGTAAAAACGTGGGTGTTGGCTAAAACTTTCTCCCGAATGGTGAGGCTCACATTTGTGAGAGGCGCCGATCGGCTCTGGACGGCCGGATGGTCTGGGAATCTCTGTGAGCGCTAATGCTTCGGCATTATTTAAAGCCAAAGGGTCTAACGGCAAAAACCTTTTTTATTCTCCTTTGGATTGTTTTATTTCTCATTTTCCTTTACTATTGGTATTACAAGAAGGCAGAGAAATTAAATGTAAATCTATGGTACAACAAGGCTATATTTATTGTACAACATATTATAATCTTTTTCCAGGACGCATGAACAATGGGACATGGGACCACCAAGTACGCCTTGCACTAATGGGACTACACTATTGAGGCATCATTGCCTCCAGCTATGTAAAATGTGCTTGCCCGTCAACATGATTCAAAGGTTAATACCGCCAAACTATACCATTTCATAATAATCTCCAAAGTGTCCAAGCAACAAATTCATGTTCGTGTAAAAAACGGATCTACAAAATAACGTCTTAATCCATTTACAGTGTCTAAAAAAATCTCAGTACTCTTTATGCTTCTACTTGTATTTTGTTATTTGATTTATCAACTTGGATGGCAAATAGATGATGAGAGATTCATATCTCCTCTAGGAATCATTCTTCGTATTATAGCAATTAGTGAAGTCTACCTTAGATATCGTAATTTCAGAGAGGTAAAACATGCCAGGGAATAACACAGGTGATTGTCATGATTACATTAAACTGCAAGTAAGATGTAAACTCAAGCAAATTGAACAATAAGAACAGCTACTCCATAGTGTGAAGATCTGCAAACTGCTGTGTCGTAACGACAGTGCAAACATGGTCACAAACCTAACACGTTGTATCAAGAACATGGAGCTCTTTTCTTAAGAACAATGCACTTTATTTTAGAATGAGACATGGATGGTGTTTTGATCATGCTACGGTTGGGTGGGAAGCCAAAGATTAAAAGGATGTAACAGTAACATGCAGTACATTCATGAATACAATAGATAGCTCAGCATAAAGACAACTAGTAGGACATAAATGTACCTGAAAAGTCAGCGCTCCGGTACGATTGTTTCCACTTTCTACGAATCATCTATCTGACTGGGAAAGATCTCTCCCCAAATATGTACATCATATTGCTCAATTTTCCAACTTGAAGATTCAGGTGAATATATGTCACACTGAATAAACAACCAGAGGGTTTCACCAGTCACCACCAAACAGCACACATGACTGAATGCATCAAAGACAATAACCATGAGACTCCACAGTTGCATAAATAATTGAGCAAAACATTAATACATTCAGGTAGCAAATGTAATTTTACTTTCCAAACAGAAGCAGCCCATTATCTTACTTTCCAAAGCTAGCAGCAGCAAATACAATTAAAATTACGGAGCTTACATCACTGGAGAAGATCATCCGAAGTTTCTTGAGGGAGTCTTTTTGATAGATGAAGAGATAGTATATACAATTAAAATTACGGAGCTTACATAACAGAAGCTGCTTTTCGGCTTTTCTACAGTAACTAACTTTTAAACGGAGTATCTGTTCAAGATAGGGTCTATTAGTTAATTATAGTACATGTTTTACTGACTTCATTTATATCGGCAAAAACCATATGTAAGTTTCTGTTACTCTATAATCTCTCGCACAAACAGCCCAAAAATCATAAGCCACAGCCAAAAATCACAAGCCGCAGCAAAAAAGTACAGGCCTATCATGTATGAACCCCAACACCTACACAACCTGGCAACCAAAGCAATAGGACGATGGCGGGATGCCTCGCGAAGGTGGAGGCGTCCGGTACCAGCATCGCCGCCGCAAAAGCAGAGAGGGTCCGGAGAGGCGGTGGCGGCGGCGGAGATCGGCCGTCGCAAATGGCTGGAGGCGAGACGCCACCGCACGACGAGAGTTCTGAGTTGGGGGAGGGGGGGGGGGATTATACGGCCCAGATTGCATTGCGCACAGATTCCACGATCCGGATCGGCTAACCGTTTAGTCTGACTTGTGCTGGGCTGGACCGAATCGCAATTCGAAGAAAAAAAATTCTACGACAGTGTTAGCGATGTAGCTGGGCCGGATTAGTACAAAAGAAGTGCTTCATCCGTTTTGAAATACCTAGCACTATTGATTTCTTTTTTTTTCACGGTATTTACTGTTTAACTTTGGCTTCTTAGTATTTATACTGACATATTTGTAAAGAGTTATGAAAGTAAAATATTACTAGTATAGTTTTTTAATGATTATAACAGTAGTACGTACCATTTAATGTGATCAATCTAGATATTACGTAGTTTGGCCGATGCCAAGTATTTAACAACAGACGGGCATATTCACTGTAAGTATTCTTAAAATCAAATTTACTGTGGTAAGGTCGGTATGAAATTCTACTTCATGTAGCACAAACTTTTTTGCCAAATTGCCAGCGAACAGGACTATCTTTAAGCTCCTGTGTCCAAGGCCCATTTGAAATGTAGAAATTTTATAAGAAATTACAAAAAAAAAATTTGTATGAAACAATTCAATTCCTACGTGAACGTAGAAAACTTCCCAGAAAATATATTTTTAGGTATCGCTAACCCCTCAATTTATTTCGAAGAAAAATACCAAAACTGGCCTCGCCCTTCTTCCTCCTGCTCCCTGTTCCTTCTTCGTCCTCCTCCCTCTGTCCACGCCGGCGCCGTCGCACACCACCCGAAATCCCTAGCGCCTACACCGAAACCATCTATAACCGCAAACAAGTAGCAAGCATTGCCGCCTGCCGCCGCCGAGAGAGGGCGTTGGATTGGTCCAGGAGGGGAGGAAAAGACGATCGCCGACGTGCGGTTTTCTCCGGCAAAGTTGATATCTTTTTCCGATTACAAAATTAGTAGCAAACGATCAATACACGCCATGCGGTCCAAGAACAAGATCGTTTTCCACCACGCGCAAATCCTTGTCTTGCTTCCTCCAGCGATTAAACTTCAGCTTCTCTAACGTTGAATTTAGCAATCTCTCGGGATGAGGAAGGAGAAGGGGGGAAAAGAATTGTCTTTGGCATTCACTCGGCCACCAAGAAATGACATAGGTGGCATTATGGATTGTGGACATAATGGCCAACTTATAATTTCCGAGGTCTTGTGGGAACTGGGCGCATTCATTTAAATGTTTTGGGTGGGTTTTCTCATTGGAATATACTGAAGTAGTAGGATGCGCTTGGCATTTGCTTAATGATCACATAATTGCGGAAGTATATATATTTTTTCAATTTTGTGCCTGCTATCATAACCTATATTTGCACTACTGCAAAAAGACTAATACTAGACGCTTCATTACAGATGATTAATCAAAACCGTTAGTATTAAATACAATCACAGACGATTTAGATTTAGAAACCGTCTGTGTTGCTGCCAAGAGTAAAACCCGTCTGTGAAGATGTAATGTCACATACGATTCACGATGAAAACCGTCTGTAAATTATCACAGATGATTATTAACAAGAACTATCCATGATATTACCAAATATCACAGACAATTTTTTACTTGAACCATCTATGATATTTCACAGACAATTTGTATTAAATGCTATCTGTGATAATTAATCATCACAGACGGTTTGTATTAAAAACCAACTGTGATATTTTGCAGTCCAATTTTGCCACCTTCTCTATTCAAACTTTCAAACTTAAGCAGCACTTCCGAGTAGGATTTCATTCCAAGACACTTTTAGTAAAATGAGCATAACTTTCGCATACAGTATCCGTTTTCAATATTCTTGTGCTCATTGGAAAACTAACGACGAGTCCGATCCAAAAAAATGACCCGCTTATGCTAGTCACCCTCTAAGACCCCCAAAATCGGCCATCTTTAGGCTCAATTTGTGTCACAAGTTTTCGATTTTTGTTTTTGCCAAAAGTTTCGATCTTCCCTTCGTAATTTGGGGTTCACCTCAATTGCAATGTTGTAGATATTATCGAAACCTTTTAAATGAGCATATATAAGCTGTATAGAACTTTGCTATTTCATCTTTTGAGACTAACTGTTTATATTGCATCGAGATATATATATGTGTGTGTGTGTATTGCCTTTGATAATTATGTATCATAGACGGATTGTGGTTCGCGTCTGTGATAATTATGTTTTACGTACGGTTTGTGGTTCAAACCGTCTGTGATAATTATGTCCCTGACTGTTGGGCCCGTCGATTCTCCCCAACCCAATCCCAGCCAATAGAAACTCACCAGCCCCCATCCCATAGATCGTAGCTCCACCCCTCCGTCCCTGCACCAAAAATTTTCTAACTCCCGCATTTCCCTCCCCTCTAAATACTCACCCAAATCCATTCCCTAACTATTGCATACGCTCAAAATCTCTCCAGCCTCCTCCTCTCCTCCTCCTCCTCGACCCCGACCCCGATGGCTCTTACGAAGTAGATGACACACAAGTCTACGGGTAGGGGTGGCAAAAAAGCTCGAGGCTCATGAGCTAGCTTGCCTCATTGAAGGCTCGGCTTGGTTCCGCTTGGCTCGTGGCACAAACAAGCCGAGCCGAGCCAAGGTTTTAGCTCGGTTCGTTAACGAGCTGAGCCGGCTTGCAAGCCACTCGCTAGGCTCGATAGGCTCGGTCAGCCTAATTTGGTAGCGTCTCCGGCCCATCACATGTGAATGGCTCAGTACGACAGTAGTAGTATGTATGTATCATGCCAATTTTTGCACCTCTTTTGTCATTGAGATGTATTATTACCATGTGTTTGGTTGCAAGGACTATGTGGGACGGGATGGGATGGACCCGTTTTTGTAGGTGTTTGGATGGGAGACAAGCAGAGTCAAGGACATCCCACTAGGAATATTCCTTGTAGATCCGGGACCAAGCAATCCTCTTTTTTTCATGGGACGGAGTCATCCCACATGGGATAGTATTCCCATCTCTTTGTTTTTTTAAGTACTGTTTTGTTTAATTTTTTTAAAAAAACTCAAAGGCTTATATGTAGAAACATATCAACAATAGCCTTCAATTTTTTTAAAAAAAAACTCAAATGCCACACATGTCCCACCTTTATCCTTCCATCCAAACAAAGGACGGGACCATTCAATCCCACTTTATCCTTCCAACCAAACAAAAAACAGGGATGACTCTATCCCCCAACCAAACAAAAAATGGGATCATCTCATCCCAAAACCAGGGACATGACCATCCCATCCCACCTTGTCCCTAAACCAAACACAACCTTAAAGTGCACGTTACTCTTTTCTCTGTTAATTTCATATATGGAAAGGAAACTATAGAACTTATCATTCAGAAAAACAAATCTAAAACATAAAAATAAAGGTTAAAGACACTCAAAAGTCAAAACGAGCCTAACGAGCCGAGCTCGACCTTTTCATAAAAGTCAATTTGCATATTCCACCTAATGAGTCGAGCTCGAGTTTTTCAGAAAAGTCAATTTGCATATTCCACCTAACGAGCCTTCACGAGCCGAGCCGAGCTGGCTCAATATCCACCCCTATCTACGGGTGGCAAGGCACCGCGAAAGCAGCTGGCTACTAAGACAGCGCTCAAGTCGGTGCCTACGACGGTGGGTGTCAAGGACATCCACCTCGCTCGCTGCATCAGGGGCGAGAGGGCCTAGGCATAGAGGCCTCGTCGGTGCGGTTGAGCTTTCTTGTCTGTTAGGATCTCTGCTTCTTCTATGATCTTGCTATGTTTAAGAGTTGGGTTCGTAGAATTAGGAGATGTGTTTTTGCCATGTTCTTACTGTGTTAGATGGGTAACCTGCTCGTTATCTTGTGATGCTGTAATGGTGGATTATAATCTTAATGGAAATAGAATGTGCTTCTATGTTTATTGATGTATTTGCTTATTCTCAAAGGGCATAGCTAACATTTCCTGAGGCTAGCCGAAAATAAAAAAGGTATAAAATAAACTATCGTAGATGATTTTATGGTATAAACCATCTATGAAGGACTATCACAGACGGCTTAAGCCAAAAACTGTCTATGATACTCGCACATTACAGATGGTTCTAGATACCAACCATCTATAATAGACGAGTATCACAGACGGTTGTAACTACCAACTGTTTGTGATACTCGCCCATCACAGATGGTTGGTAGCTAGAATCATCTGTGATACTCGTCCATCACAGACGGTTGGTAGCTATAAACGTATATAATGTGCGAGTATTATAGACGGTTTTTGGTTAGAGCCGTCTGTGATAGTATCCTTTACAGACAGTTCTTAATGCGAATTGTCTATATTGTGGTTTATCACAGATGATTTAAAAACCGTCGGTGATGACCTGATATTATTACTGACCTATAAATTCAGACAGCTCACGAAACCATCTGTAATGATGTTTTTGAACTGCCTGTAATGATTTTTTTGGTAGTAATATTGTAGAGTGTTCTTAGGGTTCAAGTCTCATGATCTTTTCTGTGTCTTTCAGATTTTGTGAAGGAACGGTGCACCACGTTTCACGAATCGTATCCGGGTTGATGAATCCAGTATGCTGTACGCAGGGGCTGTGGTGAATCTGGGGACTATGGTTGGCAAAGAGGATAAAGGGAAGGGTCAGGCAATGCTTACCTTTTCGATAGCCTCTTATTTTTTCTGCAGTCTGGACCTCAAAGCGTAACGAAGAATGGTTGATGTGTTCAATATTTCATGACCCAAAATGGTGTTCCTAAACTTTTTGGAGGAAAATGGCCTGTGGTTTTCCTTTTCTGGTGGATTGCTAGAATTTTGCCATTATACATACATACATACATGCATGGTTATCAAGGCGTCCTGGTGGTCGGAGGGAGACACCATGGACGATCGCTTAGCCCGTAAGGAGTTAGGCGGTGCTAGGCGACGCCGAGGTCGTTGTGGCGCCGCCTGGGTATCGGTTGGGGGGATGAGGGCTCTAACCTGGCACCGACTCGTAATCTTGTCTTTGCCGGCGCCGATCTACCACTTCTCCCTCCGCCGGTACCGATCTACCGCTTCTCCCGCCGTCTTCCCTGAGATGCTGCCTCCTCCCTCCATCGGGAAGATTTGTAGTCGGAGGAGGGGGAAGGAGGCGGTCGGGGTGGCCAATGGGAGTGGTGGGTCGATGCAGCGGGAGGAAGCGGCCGGAGGAGAGGCGGAGCTGGCCGAGGTAGCCGACGGCAGCAGCGAGTCGAGGCGGCGGTGACATCGAGCCCAAGGCGACGAAGAAGAGTCGGTGGGAGAGGAGGCGCGGGCGGGGGGAGGAGGTGGCGGGGAGGGGAGGCGCCTGGCAGGGGGAGGAGGCGCCGGGCGGGGGGAGCGGGAGAGACGAGATGGGGGAGAGGCAGCGGTAAGTCTGGCGGCTAGGGTTAGTCGGTTAGATACTTGTTTGGTCTTTTTGCGATTAGGTCCTCAAAGTTCCTGAAAACTACGAACTGACCTCTTCTTTAATGTATTTCTTCTGATTTAGACCTCCTGAGACATGGTTATTTGAATTATGTGTGCTATTTTCGGTCGTATAAGGTATTATTTATCGTCTAACTACTATCGTTTAACTATCGCCATGGCGGGCGCCTAGTCGACTAGGCGTCCAGGCGCTCCAAGCTCGCCTCGACTTGCCAGAGCGCCGTGACAACCTTGCATACATGTAGGATTGTATGGCGCAATCAGAGGAGGTGAATGATTACTTCTGCCTTTTTGAAACCCGAAACCAAAACTCAAAGCAGAAGAAAAGTAATCTAAATTACCGGATATAGATTTTGATTGTAAGCCGTTCAACTGCTTGGCTGCTCACTACGATCGCTTTTGTACGTAGTCGAAATTTTCCTCCGCTTGAAAAGCTTCAATCGCTTGAACGCTTCGTTGCTCGAACATTTTCGACTGCTCGAACGAGTACAAACCGAAGACAATACTGTGCTCGTAGCACACCGGATCACGATGTGTTAGCACACCGATGAGAACACAGAAAGGTAATGCTTAGGAAAACACACCATCAAGGTAATGCTTAGGAAAACACACCGTCGATGAATTTTTCGTAGAATAGATCTGTCATATTATTTTTATAACATATTTGTGGCTATAAAGGGTCTTTACAGCACCTCTAAAACTCTATGACAACATGATTCTGAGGATTCCAGCTCGAGGATTAACGCAGCGATACCTCAAATGCTATACCAAGCAGTTGTCATTTTCACTTTTGGAGAAGTTTGAAAAACAAATTTTCAATTCCTTTGGAATCTTTAGTTTCGACTTTCGACCCCTGAATACAATTCCAGCCATCTAGCTTAGCCTATAATGTCTAATAGTTCAAGTATGACAATGCCACAGGGAGCAGAAGCAAACATTTTCTAATACAAATGGGACAACTGAAACACAAACATACCTACACTAGCAAAATGTAGACCAATTTTAAAGTTAACACCCTCATCAGCAGCATATCACAGGCACACAGTCATGACAGACATCATAAAGCAAGAAGGGATTGCAAGTACTAGTGTACTCGAACAATATCATATTGTTCACAACCACAAATTTATTCATAGCAGAGAGAGAGAGAGACTCATTGTCATACTTTGACGGAACCATAACAAGGTACGACAAGGCCAATTCAGAAACACCATAGTGCAGAGCAAACATCACTAGCTCACAGACCACCACGGAGGCGGAGGACGAGGTGGAGGGTCGACTCCTTCTGAATATTGTAGTCAGCAAGGGTGCGTCCATCCTCGAGCTGCTTGCCGGCAAAGATGAGGCGCTGTTGGTCCGGAGGGATACCCTCCTTGTCCTGGATCTTTGCCTTCACATTGTCAATGGTATCTGAGGACTCAACTTCCAAGGTGATGGTCTTCCCAGTGAGTGTCTTGACAAAGATCTGCATCCCGCCACGAAGGCGGAGGACAAGGTGCAGTGTAGATTCCTTCTGGATGTTATAGTCGGCAAGGGTGCGGCCATCCTCGAGCTGCTTGCCGGCAAAGATGAGGCGCTGCTGGTCCGGAGGGATGCCCTCCTTGTCCTGAATCTTCGCCTTCACATTGTCGATTGTATCAGACGACTCCACCTCAAGGGTGATGGTCTTGCCAGTCAATGTCTTGACAAAGATCTGCATTCCACCGCGGAGACGAAGCACCAAGTGCAGGGTCGACTCCTTCTGGATATTGTAATCAGCAAGGGTGCGGCCATCCTCAAGCTGCTTGCCAGCAAAGATGAGGCGCTGCTGGTCCGGGGGGATGCCCTCCTTGTCCTGAATCTTCGCCTTCACATTGTCGATCGTATCAGATGACTCAACCTCAAGAGTGATGGTCTTGCCCGTCAGTGTCTTCACAAAGATCTGCATTCCACCACGGAGACGGAGCACCAGGTGGAGAGTTGACTCCTTCTGGATATTGTAGTCGGCAAGAGTCCGGCCATCCTCTAGCTGCTTGCCGGCAAATATGAGGCGCTGCTGGTCTGGGGGAATACCCTCCTTGTCTTGAATCTTCGCCTTAACGTTGTCAATTGTATCAGACGACTCTACCTCAAGGGTGATGGTCTTGCCAGTCAGTGTCTTGACAAAGATCTGCATCTGAAGAAAGGTAACAGATATGTTAGATCAGTTACAAACTTCTACAAGTTCAAGCAATGGATTCTGACATTTGCAATCATATCGCAAAGCACAAAGACACGATAGTTCATCAACATAGTTATGGAAAACATTGTTTCCTGCTGATACCAGATAGCAATACAGGCATGCTCAAGATAGCTGCAGACTTAATTACCCAAAAGAGGCATGACTTTTAATGGTTCTTCTCTGTACAGCTAATTACCAAAAGAATCTGCCTACACATGAATTGGCAAATTCCGAGTGCAAATTTTTGAAGGCCATCTGACATGCAAATTGATCAGCATCTATGTATTTAGAGAAACTTTTCCCATACAGATCACAAACAAACGGGGGATTGGATCATATACCCTCCCCTTAGTTGAAACCCAAACAAAACTATTGATTCGATAGCCAAAATTTGAGACCGAACAGATCGAAAGTTCCAGGTAAAGATATTGAACCCGCTGATCGAAACCACATGCATAGAAACAAAACCACCAACGAACACTTTATGCGAGTCGATTTCACAAAGCTATCCACCACCACGCAAACCAGATCTACGAGAATCAGGCGTAACAGCCGAACGAATCTACTGAAAAACGCACACCAAAATAGAGCAAAAATCAAGGGGACCCAACCAATCCCTACGAACAAACACGGCGTAGAATTATAACTCTAGGAACAACTCTACGGGATTAGGCAAAAAACAAATCGCAATATCAGCCAGATCGATCCAATAGCATATCTAAAACGAAGGGATCGCAAGGAGGCTGTAAAGATCGATCCATAGCAGATGGAGAAGCAAAAACTACAGGATTATTACGAGGCAGATCGACTCATGGCGGAGCTAGAACTAGGGGATCAGAAGGCGATTAGAGACGAGAAGGCGAGGATTAGTTACCTTGAGAAGGCGATTAGAGGACGCTTCTTCTTGATTCCCTCGACGATCGCGAGAGGGAGGATTGGACGGTGGAGAAAGAGCAGCGTGGGCGTCGGTATTTATAGCATGCCGGGTTGCGCGGTTCGGAGCGCAGCCCAGTAAGGTTACCTGTTTCGATGCGCTGTAGAGTGGACGGTCGGATCGGGGTCCACGTCGTGTTCGGTTGGAACCGCGTGGAGGGAGAGGCGTGGTAGGTCACCACTCGCGCGCGGTGTGCCGAACGGGAGACGCCTTGTGCGCTTACGCTACGCCGTCTTTCTTGGCGAAGAGGTTGGTCTCCGACTTGGCTTGGTTTTGCCGACTGAGTTTGCCATCTTTCTTGGCGAAGAGGTTGGTCTCCGACTTGGCTTGGTTTTGCCGACTGAATTTTCTTTTTTTCCCTTTGTGTTTATAAGTTTATTATTAGTTTTAAGTGGTAATTGGAACTGAAAATTTCATATCAATCTTGTACCGCGTACCAATAATTTTCCATAGTTCATTGTTCCAAACAAGAACATTTCCTTTATTAAATGAATGAATGTACAAACTTAGTTTACCTCTTTTGCAAGTCACGGTACCTTTCACTTTTATATAAAACTGGTATCTCAGTATGTTCTGAACTACTCTGCTTTCAACCAGGGCAGGTCCCCTTAAGATCCGATCGTAAAACCGTATGAGTTGGGTTATATTTTGAGTCATCGCAAGTTAAATTTAACAATCATTATGGGTAAACCCTTTGCCTTTGTTGGGTAAGTCATACATTTATTTATTTAAGGCCCGTTCATTTTAGCTTTTTTTAGCGGCTTCGGTCTGTTAGCTTTCGACTGAAGTTATACTGTGACGGTTATTATCTTTTTCTAAGCCATTCAATTAAAGAAAAAAATGAGAAAAAACACTGTTAATCTTCACAGACAAATGAAAAAAGAAAAAGATAAAAAAGCAAAAGGCAAAAAAAAAAGAAGCTAACACGTTTATTTCGACTTCTGTCTTCTAAAAACTAGAAGCTGAAATCAGAATGAACATAAACTTAAGAAAAGAAATGTCTCTGGTTGGAACATAGCCTCATGATCCATAGAGCTTTGAGCCTAATTAGCCTAATAGAATATAGGTGTGTTTATATTGTTTTCTGTTTCTGATTTCTGTTTAGAGAAATTAGAGGTTAATATAAACACATAGTACTTCCATACTTCTCTCATTCTGATGATAAGGCAGGAGTTACGAGTACATTATATACTATATTTCTCTTGCTCCTATCTCACGCATGCATATCTTTTTACACCACTCATACTCTTTTTTAAAAAACCACTTTTTTTAGCTATTACTATTTATTTTCAGTTAAAAACCATTAACCACAACTATAACCAGATTACAACTTTAAGCCTTAAGAATATATTTTCCTATGAATACACTATAGAAAAATTATTCATGTGCGGTACGAAATTGATACGAAATTTCCAATTCTAATTACGGCTGAAAACTAATAATGAACTTATAAACACAAAGTAAAAAGAAAATTCAGTCGGCAAAACCAAGCCAAGTCGGAGAACAACTCTTCGCCAACCAATACGGTGCAGCCAGCGTAAGCGCACAAGGCGTCTCCCATTCCGCACACCGCGCCCGAGTCGTGACCTACCACGCACCATGCCGTCTCCCTTCACGCGGTTCTGACCGAACACGACGTGGTCCCGATCCGACCGTGCACTCTACAGCGCATCGGAACAGGTAACCTTACCGGACTGCGCTCCGAACCGCGCAACCCGGCAGGCTATAAATACCGACCCCCCGTACTGCTCGTTCCCCCTCATCCAATCCTCCACCTCGCGATCGTCAAGGGAAAGAAGAAGAAGCGTCCTCTAATCGTCTTCTCAAGGTAACTAATCCTCGCCTTCTGGTCTCTAATCGCGTTCTGATACCGTAGTTCTAGCTCCGCGATGAGTCGATCTGCCTCGTAATAATCCCGTAGTTTTTGTTTCTCCATCTGCTATGGATCGATCTTGCTGCCGCCTTGCGGTCCCTTCGTTTTAGATATGCTACTGGATCGATCTGGCTGCTATTGCGATTTGTTTTTCGCCTAATCCCGTAGAGTTGTGCCTAGAGTTATAATTCTACGCCGTGTTTGTTCGTAGGGATTGGTTGGGTCCCCTTTGGTCCCTTGATTTTTGCTCTATTTTGGTGTGCGGTTTTCAGTAGATTCGTTCGGCTATCACGCCTGATTCTCGTAGATCTGGTTTGCGCGTGGTGGTGGATAGCCTTGATAGCTTTGTGAAATCGACTCGCATAAAGTGTTCGTTGGTGGTTTTGTTCCTGTGCATCTTTACCTGGAACTTTCGATCTGTTCGGTCTCAAATTTTGGTTGTCGATTCAACAGTTTTTTTGTGATCTGTATGGGAGAAGTTTCTGTAAATACATAGATGATGATCAATTTGTATTTCAGATGGCCTTTATGAATTTGCACTCGGAATTTACCAATTCATGTGTAGGCAGTCTCATATTTTATCCTTGTGGCTGCTGCTAGTGGTGGGGTATTTCATAACAAATAATCGGGAACAGAAACAGTTTGTCGTAGATTCTTTTGGTAATTAGCTGTACAGAGAAGAACCATTATAGAAGTCATGCCTCTTTTGGGTAATTAAGTCTGCGGCTATCTCAGAGCATGCCTGTATTGCTATCTGGTATCAGCAGGAAACAATGTTTTCCATAACTATGTTGATGAACTGTCGTGTCTTTGTGCTTTGCGATATGATTGCAAGTGAGACTTGTCAGAATCGATTGCTTGAACTTATAGATGTTTGTAACTGATCTAACATATCCGTTACCTTTCTTCAGATGCAGATCTTTGTCAAGACACTGACTGGCAAGACCATCACCCTTGAGGTAGAGTCATCTGATACAATTGACAATGTTAAGGCGAAGATTCAAGACAAGGAAGGTATTCCCCCAGACCAGCAGCGCCTCATATTTGCCGGCAAGCAGCTAGAGGATGGCCGGACTCTTGCCGACTACAATATCCAGAAGGAGTCAACTCTCCACCTGGTGCTCCGTCTCCGTGGTGGAATGCAGATCTTTGTGAAGACATTGACGGGCAAGACCATCACTCTCGAGGTGGAGTCATCTGATACGATCGACAATGTGAAGGCGAAGATTCAGGACAAGGAGGGCATCCCCCCGGACCAGCAGCGCCTCATCTTTGCTGGCAAGCAGCTTGAGGATGGTCGCACCCTTGCCGATTACAATATTCAGAAGGAGTCGACCCTCCACTTGGTGCTCCGTCTCCGCGGTGGAATGCAGATCTTTGTCAAGACATTGACTGGCAAGACCATCACCCTTGAGGTGGAGTCGTCTGATACAATCGACAATGTGAAGGCGAAGATTCAGGACAAGGAGGGCATCCCCCCGGACCAGCAGCGCCTCATCTTTGCCGGCAAGCAGCTCGAGGATGGTCGCACTCTTGCCGACTATAATATCCAGAAGGAATCTACACTGCACCTTGTCCTCCGCCTTCGTGGTGGGATGCAGATCTTTGTCAAGACACTCACTGGGAAAACCATTACCTTGGAAGTTGAGTCCTCAGATACCATTGACAACGTGAAGGCAAAGATCCAGGACAAGGAGGGTATCCCTCCGGACCAACAGCGCCTCATCTTTGCCGGCAAGCAGCTCGAGGATGGACGCACCCTTGCTGACTACAATATTCAGAAGGAGTCTACCCTCCACCTCGTCCTCCGCCTCCGTGGTGGTCTGTGAGTGATGTTTGCTCTGCACTATGGTGTTTCTGTATTGGCCTTGTCGTACCTTGTCATGGTTTCGTCCTCATCCTGTTAACTCTCCCTAGATGAGTCTCTCTCTCTCTGCTATGAATAAATTTGTGGTTGTGAACAATATGATCTTGTTCTAGTACACTAGTACTTGCAATCCCTTCTTGCTTTATGATGTCTGTCATGACTGTGTGCCTGTGATATGCTGCTGATCGAGGGTGTTAACTTCAAAATTGGTCTACATTTTGCTAGTGTAGGTTTGTTTGTCTTTCTGCTGTCCATTTGTATTAGAAAATGTTTGCTTCTGCTCCCTATGGCAATGTCATACTTGAACGATTAGAAGTTACAGGTTAAGCTAGATGGCTGGAATTGTATTCAGAGGTCGAAAGTCGAAACTAAAGATTCCAAAGGAATTGAAATTTTGTTTTTCAAACTTCTGCAAAAGTGATAATGACAAATGGCGGAGTCATCCGACACGATTGACAATGCGAAGGCGAAGATTCAGGACAAGGAGGGCATGCCCCCGGACCAGCAGCAGCGCCTTATCTTTGCCGGCAAGCAGCTTGAGGATGGCCGCACTCTATAGCGGATTACAATATCCTTGAGAGTCCACCCTCCACCGGAGCTTGTTCTGATGGGTTTGCCTGTACACTGAACTCTACTTTCTAGTAGAGGTGTAATCGGAGCGGATATCTCCCGACCGACCGACCGACCGATCGGACAGCTTCGGATAGTATTCGGGGAAAAAATTCGGTAACCGACATATTTTGTCGGATATGGTCTCGGTATCGAATAGTATTTTTCGGAATCGGTATCGGAATCGGGAGAGCAGTTTCCGACGGATAAGAGAATATCTGGAAATATATTTGGTAATATCTGAAAAATGAAATCGGTAATATCCGGTCATGTTACTGCTGGCCGGCCCGGCCCACTGATCCCCGCCGCCCTCGCCACCGTGCCTCGGCTCACCTCGCAACTTCTCGACGGCAACCTCCTCACCGGTTCCATCCCGCCGCTGCCGCAGCCCACGCTCCGGCTGCTCAACGTCTCCGGCAACCACCTCTCCGGCGAGATCCCCACCCGATGTGCAGTGGCGGACCCAGAGAATTTGACGAGCCTAGGCGAAGAACAGAGTCTAAATAACAAGCGCTCGGAAACATAGATCATAATACAAGCAAAATATAACAACCACATTAGTTTTAACTAGAATCATATCGTAGCACATGTTCACAAGCAAAATATTGCCACATCGCTTCCCAGGGTCGCCCTACAGGCCGGGAAATCTTTTTATCTTTTAGTCACCTAAAATTACACTCTCAATCAACTAAAGTTACAGCCCTCTCCAAAACAAACACATGTAACTTAAGGTGATTCATAGTATAATTTTAGGTGACTGAAAGATAAAAAAAATCAGTTGCCTGTGCAATAGTCACTCCCAAAAAAAACACCTAGCATCGACTATAATTTAGAAAATTCTACTAGCCATTTCTCATTCAAAAAAACACCTAGCATCGACCATTACGTATGCCACGTCGAACAAGATATTTGTGCATGCATATTAGACATAAAATGCAATCAAATCGAAACAACACACTAGCAAGTGGCATGCATCCAGATGATTCTTTTTTGGACCAAGAGCAAATATCATTAATTAAGTAGGATCACAATCAAGCTCCAAACAATGAAGCAAGAAATCAGGAGCCTCATTCGGCCAACTGCACCAAGCAGTATTAGCAGTTGTTTGTTTGGAACATAGATGGTCAATCAAATTAGCATTCCGTCTAAACTCTAAAGTACATCAGATAAACAGAAATAACACGCCTGAAAGATAACAAACAGAGATGAGCCCGGGCAGGGGCCCAGGGTCGCCGGGCCCTGGGTCCGCCCCTGCCGATGTGTAGCCACCGCGGGTCCGAGCCCCGCACCGCTCACCGCGGCCACGGCCGCATTTGCGCCCCTCCCTCCGATCCGCTCCAAGAGCCGCTGCGGGAAGAACGCCACCATAGTGGCCGGCGCCATGGTGGCAGGAGTGGTGGTGCTGGGGATCCTGGTGGCGGCGGCGGCGATGGCGTCGAGGCGCGGGAGGAACAAGCGCGTCGCCGGCGACGTGGACAAGGGAGGCGCCGCAACGCCGGAGGAGGAGGAGCAGCATGTATGGTGTTCTGCGGCGGGGTGGCGGAGATGTACAGCCTGGAGGAGCTGTTGCGCGTGTCGGCGGAGACGCTGGGGTGCGGTGAGGTGGGCAGCACGTACAAGGCGGTGATGGAGACGGGGTTCATCGTGACGGTGAAGCACATGCGCGACCCGGCGGCGGCGACGGGAGGGCAGCTGGGGCGCCGCGCGGAGGAGCTGGGCAGGGTGTCTCCATTGGTGGTGTCCGACTTCCCTTTGAGACTGGTGAAATTGATTTTGGTGCACCTGGAACAAATGGGCAACACAGCTTCTATCAATTAATCCGTCAGGTAATAATACTTTTTCCACTCCTCTAGCAATATTGTCAAGTGTTGTAGTGGTTCATAGTTTGTATAAACTATTGTGTATAATGAGGTGTGGATGGTCGATGACATAATACTTCTAGAAAGTCATGACTAGAGGTCATTTGGCTAACATTTTAATTATACAAAGCTTGAGAATGTCATAAGGATTAGGTACATATGTTCAGAGATTTTGAAGCCAACTGTTGATGATATTTTGATGCTGTGCAAACCTTGACGCTAGCTATGGAGTCTCTACACATTTTACATTTGTCTTCTCGCGTGTTATCCGATGAAATATAGTTACCGTATCGAATCCGCTCCGTATTCGTTCTGTATTCGTAACCGATACTATTCGCGTTCGTATTCGTATCCGACACCATCCGGGTCCGACTCCGATTCCGAGAAAAAAATATGGTATAGGATACAGGATGAGCAATTACCGACTATATCCGCTCTGACTACACCCCTACTTTCTAGTGCTTCTTTGAGCCTCTGTCAAGGTCTTGGAAGCCTGATGGAGCACTGTAGTGATGGTTAACTTTTTCTAAGATATTTAATTAAAGAAAAATAGTAGAAAAATGAAAAATGAAAAACATATCTCCATGAATAATGCAAAGAAAAAGAGCAAAAAAAAAAGAAAGAAAAGAGCAAAAAGAGAGAAAAGCTAAAACAAACACGTTCTAAACTGCTTATGTCTTCCGGAAGAATAAGCCAGTGGTCCAGTTTGTCGGTACCTAAGAATTGCGGTGAGCAGATATTATGGTCCAGTTTGTCGATACGTAAGAATTGCTGCGAGCAGATATTATGTTACTTAAATTTGCTCATTGTTAAGTCGCCTTCTGCTTAATTAGTTTAGCAATGCATGCTCCGTTCTGCATCGTTTGATGATCTGATCTGATCAGCTAGTTATCAGAATGCTGCAGAAACTCATGTGTTATCTGGGTGGGCGCAATTCTTTTGTTCTTTGGCTCTGCCATCACACTTCAATTATGCTGCATGTGTCTGTTGCGCTGCTCTAGTAGTTGTGCTATATATTATTTGGTTAAACTTGGTGAGTTAGCTGTGTTTACAATAGAAAAAGAAGTTTATGTGAGTTATAGCTTAACTCTCATGTTGGGCTGGCCTAGCTATTCCTGAGTTACGAGGTTTATACGTTCAAGTGCTTCGACCAGGATTAACTGTGTCTAACGTGCACGGCTAGAGGTGTTTGGTAGATCAAAACCCCTGTCCCATCTCATGACCCCAAATCGAACAGGGCCTCTCTTGGGCACACGTCATTTCCCTTCTTGATGGTTTCCTTTTCCATTAATTTCGACATTAGGAGTACAGGTTGAAAATGGGATGGATATTTTCCGCCTGTAGCCGGATCCGGTCCTGGATCGGATTAAGGAAGGGGTTTTACTATCCATCTGAATCCATAATGGGATCTGGACAGTTGAATCCGAATTCGGGATATGATACAGAGTAGGCACTATCCGTTGGATCCGGGATGGGATTTAGATATCGAGATATTTTCTAACCGGATATCCGGAAAAGGGCTAGAGTCTGGGTCTTACATTTGACGTGCGATGTGGGCTGCACTGCATGGTCGCTCCTCTGTAGTTGCACAAGGCCGTAACCTTCGTCTCTCTCCGGTGCTGTATGCGCCAAGGTACTATCTATACGGGTAAAAATAGATTGAGTAGATAATGACTTTATCATATTTATTTTTTATATTTTTCCCTGATGTTGATATGAATACGGATATCTCAAATATGAATAATGTCGAATACATATACAGAACGAATACGAATCGAATACGGTCATGAATATTTTCTCAGAACATGAAAACCATTTAAATTGCACGTGTAAAATGAACAAAAAAAATATAACTACTTTATTTGATCTAAACATTCATGAAGAATATCTATAAATTCTTCGTATAAGTTAAGGTTCTTTCGCTGACTTCATGTATTAATGTATATATTAATGTATGATAGGTTACTAAAGTATCTTATAAATAAGATGGGTTGAAATAGAGGATGTAGGATGCCGATATCTAACCCTGAATATCCAGATAATTCGGATCTGTATTGTATTTGACGGATAGTAAACTACCGAATCCATATTCATTTCTGATCCGATACTATCCGATAAATATCTGAACCAACATAATTCATATTTGAAAATTGTTCGAATCGATTAGAAACACCCTAGCAACATGGTGGCTCCTCTGTAGGTTGCACCAGGCCGTAACCTTCATGCTCTCTCCGGTGCTAAGTTCGATTGTTTTACACAGTGGCGGATCCAGAGCCAAATTTTAGGGAGGGCTAGCGGGACATAATGTACAAAAGATAAACACACTAAACATAAAGCGAACTATATTTTGCAATCCAAAATCACATATAATTAGAATAGGGACATAATAAAAATATAAAATACAACAAAGATTGTACCTTGGTAATAGATAATGTGCCTTCTAATGCCCATAAACATATGTAGGCAGTTATCTGCACACCAAAATTAGCAAACTTACTGATGAAATCAGAAATTGTATTTGTGAATAGTTATAAAGATTGAAAAAAAGGATGAAACATACCAGTAACTAGGATTGAATAGTAGTAGTGCAAGTACGAGGCAATAGTATTCTACGAGATTTCATGCTTTAAAAACGTTTTCTAATTCTATCATCATCAAGATTTCTAAAAATCTCTCGCTCAGTGTAGCATATCATCAAGTCACTGAACCACTCATCCACTATTCTATTGCGCAAATCTCTCTTGATAATATTCATTGTCGAAAAGACTCTTTCAACAGATGTCGTTGCTACTGGAAGGATCAATGTTAGCTCAATGAAGCGATAGACCAATGGGAATGTTCTATTTTTTTCCCTGTTTCAACCATCTTTTGAGCTAGCTTTGCAATATCACCACATCCATGGAATTCTACACTTCTCTTAATATTGAGAACAAATGTTTGAAGCTAATTTCTTAACAACAAATGGTCAGCTATATCAAAGTCATCAGCATAAATCTCAGTAAGTCAAACAAGCTTATCTACATCAAACTTTGAGAAAGAGTCTCTTGGATCAAGACAAGACATGCATACCAGTAACTCTGAAGAAACTTCATTAAACCAATGGTTCATCTCTGATGTAATGGCATCAATAGTAGTAATGAAAATCTCAACATGGTAATAGTGATGGTAAGTCACTGTATGCTTTCTACGTGCAAACAAACCTCTAACTGGAATGAATTCTTCCATATTTGGCACATGAATCTCATTTGATTCACAAAAGCTTTTTACTCGTTGGAATAATGGCTCCCATCTATTATCTCTCATGTCCTACAAACACATTTTCACATCTACAAGCAAATCCATAGCTTCAACAATATCTTGAGCATTCCTTTGCAAAGCAAGTGATAACTCATTTGTAATGCTTAGCAAGTCTATTAATAAATGCAAGATAAAAACAAATTCAAAGCTTTCCATTTTCTGTATCAATCCAGATTCTCCACCATGACTTGATGGTTGGCATGCATCTTTACTCACAATCTCTAGTACGTCTAATACTGCCTCCCACATTTGGTAAATACGCAGTATGGTTTTTAGATGAGAGCCCCATTTAGTATCGGAAGGTCTAGCTAGGCTCATTTCTTGATGCAACCCTGTGCCAGTAAAAGTTTTATCATTCTCTAGCTTCTCTAACAAAACATCTTCATGCTTTGCAAACAATGTATCTATTCTTTACAAGATGCACTCACAGTGGTCACTGTCAAGGGAATATAATTGAAAAAAATCAGCAATAGCTCTACTACAACTTGCAACAGTCACAACTACTAACTGCAATTGATGGACAAACAATGGACATAGAAAGCATACGGATTCTCATCTCGGATCTGCCTTTGCAAACCATTAAATTCGCCTCTCATATTTGAAGCTCCATCATAACCGTGCCCTCGTAGCCTATAAATTGGTAATTGGTGCTCTCCAAGCAAATCAAATAAATCTTCCTTCAATGCAGCAGATGTATAATTTGGTACATGCTTAATACCAAGAAACCTTTCAAGAATCTTCCCTTGATCATTCACAAACTGTATGCCAATTGCCATAGATTATGCTAAGTTAAAACACAACCATATGATTACACAAATAAATAGAACAATGTAAAAACATAAAATAAATTACCTCAAAATCACGGCCATTTTCTCCTTTATTGATATATTTCGTGACTCATCAATTAGCATGGAGAAATTCCTATCTCCAATCTCCTCCATAATCACCTTCGTGACCTCTTGCACACAAGGTTTCGTAAGATCCTTTTGAATTTTTGGAGAAATCATCTGACAATTTAAGAGAGCTTTATCAAATACTTTCTTCACTTCCTCATTCTTATCTTTGTACCACTCAACCAATTCTCTAAAATTTCCCTTATTGATGGAAGTTGAAGATTCATCGTGTCCTCGGAAAGCTTCACGTTGCATTAGAAAAAAATCTTGCACAATCTAAAGAAGTAGTTAAATGAATTTTATATGCAATTTCTGACTCTCGGCCATGATTAGAAAGTCTTTGTATCACATTTGCCCTTTGATTTTTAAAATCCTCATAGTCCCCCTTGCAATGTTGTGATAACTACTGGTCCACCAACATGTTTAACAAATGTTCCTAAAGTTTTCTTCCAATTAGAATACCCTGTTGTTGTAAATACATCACTACCAAAATTTTCAGACATTCCAGGCTTCTTGAAAAGAAAACAATAGAAACAAAAGGCCGCATCCTTTTCCACACTATATTCTAACCAATCATATCTATTGTACTAAGATTGTTGAAATGCCCTTGAACAATCATTCTGCATTTTGTAAGGAAAATCATGGCCTTTTGGTTGGGTCGGACCTCTCAACAAATACGTCCTCCTCACTTGATCTCTAATTTCATTGGCATACTCATTAATAGGTATATGATTTGCTGGATCAGCGATGATTTCATCGGGACTAAAATCCACCCGAGCCTTCTTTACTTGATTCTCATTAGTATGAGGAGTACTACTTGTATTGGATAAAAAATATTTATGCAATGTTTGTTTCTCCATTTCTTGCAACTCTATAAATCAATAAATGACAATAAATAAAATTAAAATACTAAATTAATCACAATTACACAAATTTAAAATATAGGTTTGTGTTGCATACCTACAAAATCAGTAAATCACCACACCAGAATACTAGATTCGGCTTGCCTTGACAACTGTATATAGGAGGATGCATTATTCGTCGAGAATTATATCAAGGAGGATGCATTATTCGTTGAGAATTATATCACGACGGCATTGGAGGCTTACCGCGACAAGGAATTCATACTTATGCCCTACAATTAGGGGTAAGTGCTGTACTAGTAGCTATACTTATCGATTTGTACTTTATAAACAACACGAACTTAGGTTTAATGACCATGACATACCTGTGTAGGTTCCACTAGATTCTAATTGTAATTATACCAAAATAGAACAGGGTGATATAGCTTGATTCCCTAAAGAAGAACAAAATTGATTACATGGTTGCCCAATAATTAATTAACAAGTAAACATATTTTCTCTATAAATAACTCTATTGTAGTATTTCCTTCCTTCCCAATGACTAAAGCTAACTATTTGGAATCACGTAGGTCATTTGCCACGTACGTTGCAAAGGTAGAGAAATCCAATGAAGGGATCGACGTCCTGTGACACGATCTAGATTTCTCGGTATTCGCTGGTACACGTTAATCCTATATAACACTTCTTAGTAATGTCTCTCGAACTAATAAATTCTATTTTTGTAGTGCCACCAACAACTACCGGGCAACTGTGAGACCAGGTGGTCGTGACCCCATGAGAGTGATGAGTAATTGACAAGGGTTTAGGATAGTCGAGTTTGGTTTGGGTGGTCTGGACCATGTCGTTGCGTGGTGCA